>JAAGAY010146749.1:106135-231460 GCA_011801015.1 Ardeotis arabs | reverse complement strand
AAAAATAAAAAAAAAAAAAAAAAAAAAAAAGAAGTGAAGAAGCTGAGCGGGGGCAGAGAGGGGGAGGCGCGAGCCTTGTGGGCCTTGCAGGCCTCACCCTCTGGCCTCCTGCCGGGTGGCCGACTGGGCCCGACTCAGCCCGGCCTGGCTGCAAGAAGTGGAGAGGAGATGAGAAGTGAAGAGATCCTGAGAGGCGTCTGCCTGCCTGGTGTGAAGAATTTCTGGTGAGAGGAACGGCTGCAGATGCCAAGGGCAGTGAAGAAGGAACCGCGTAGCTCAGTCCCAAGTGGGGCTGAAGTACGACAGGCACGGGACTTCCATCAGGCTCTCTGTGTAACCTGAAAAGCAGCGCTTACACTGTCAGATGCTCGGCTTTTTATCTGTGGAGTTGCAAATGATAGTAACAGGTGTTGAATGACTTTGATGTGAGGGCCTGACAGCCAATAAAAATGTAATATCTCAATTACTATGGCAAGAACGGTGCTATCCTCTGAGTATGACCATGTGCACAGTGAGTAGTATGAAGGACCTTTCACTTCTGATTCTGATTCACTGACTTGTATAGAGTTTTGCAGTAGATTTGGCTGAGTAGGATGACTTGAAATCTAGACATCTGTGATGTGGCGTAAAGCAGTAAATTCACTTTCATTTGAGGTGGTGTTGCAGAGAAAACTAACTGGCCTTTCTTACAGGTGTGGGTGTTTTCCATGTGACATTTCCTTGACTCAAAACATCTCGTGTGCACAGCTCTAGAATGATTGCCACTCTGGAGATGACTGTGGAGGAATCGTTAAAGAGATAAATCCAACAAACAGTTTGTACTGCTACCATACAGTTTTAAGTTAGGGTAAAATTATGTTGCACTCATCCACATTTGGAACACCTTTGATTCCTCTCCGTCTCCTTTTAAAGATCACTCCCTGTGAGGACTTGATTCAGAGTCCTCAGAAGAGTAAGCTAGAGAATGCAACAGCAAATTTTTCATATTTTTTAATGAAAACTCCTCTTTGAGGTCGCCTGTCATCTTCCTGTGGCTTAACACCACTCAGCTCTCACCTGCCCTTTAGTCTCCCTGTACTTATTGTCTGTCATAGTCTTTCACAAGTACCTCTAAGGAAAGGAACTGAGAAAGGAATTTTTTTTGTTTTCCTCTTAATTTGTTTTAGTTTAGAATGTTTGGTGAGACTTACAACTTGTCAGTCTGCTGTGTCAAAAAATATGACTTGGTTCAGTATAGCTTGAAATACACCGAAGTGGTGGGAGGGACACCTGGTAAATGAAAGTTCATACCAGTATTTCTGGATGAAAAAAGAGGGTGCTTGATTTTTAATGATTTCAAGACATTCAATATCACTCCTATGTAGAATCCTAAAACTTCATGGATATTTGTGCACTCCAATTGCTTTTAAAGTTTAGGTCTCTGAACTTGTATTTAGGTCTTGCTTCTCACGTTGTCTTTGAAGTCCCGCTGAATTCTCATGATGCCAAGAGATGTTTTTCGTTTTAGAGTGAAAAAGTCCTGTTTTGAACTCGGTTCTCACGAGTAGGGCTTGTTACAAATGCGGAGAGTTAATATTTGTCTTTCTGAGATCACTTTGCTGGAAGTGAAACAACAACAACGAAAGAGACAACCCCGCTGTGTCTGTGGGAAAGGAGGTCTGGCGATGCCTTTTTCATAGTAAGCGCCGATTTAACAGTTTGGTACTGCTGAAGGGACTCGAATCTGAGTATGTTGGGATGCAGGACGGGGAAGAGAGGCAAGATGAGCAAAATAAAATGGATTAAAATATCAGCAGAATATCAGTCTGTTTCCACAGCCACTGAGGAAACAGAGCATGTTCTGAACATTCTTGTAATATTTTTAATAATGCAGTTAGCGTCAGTTCAGTTACTCAAATTGCTTCGTTTTCTGAAGCTTGTTTGTGCGGGTGCTTTCAGCCTTTATTATTTCGGTAAAGCCAGCGTGAGATTCCTGCTCTCCTAGATGTCTGAGGGAGGTAAAGTACAAAATCTCTAAGGGGGGTAAAATACAAAATCTCTCTGGAAGGGAGAAACTTATTCTGTGACTTAAATAACTGATGGGGTCCTTAAAAAGAACACACAACTTGTTTTTTCTTTCTGTTTCAGACAACTTCAAAGCAGTAGTTGGTGTTTTGTTGAACATGCTCTCATAGTGTAATGCAAATTGTGCTCCAGTAAGAAGGTCTGTGAGCTGTCAGCACTGCGCTGTGTGCGTACAGCGTGCCTCCCCTCCTGTGATGCCTTAGTCCCTCGGGCTGCGCTCCGAAGCGTTTCTCCATATTCGTATTTCAGCCTGCACTGCGACCCGCCGCAGCGAGTTCCCGTAAGCGGCTCCGAGCTCAGGGAAGGCGCTGGGCGGCAGCTCCCCAGTGCGCGCGGCGGCCCGGGGAGCAGTGATGACAAACGCACGGGCATTTCCCGGCGGCGCTGAGTCACCGGGCTGCTTTCTGGAGAGGTTCGGTGAGGTTCAGGGAGGCTGGGGCTTCCTTTCACTTGGTGATTTGAGCTGCTGGGCGTTACGCCCCGCTCTTCCTGCCCCTGCCACAGAAAGGTCACTTCTGCGGTCCCGCTGCCTCAGCTAGCACAAAGTCAAAACTGGCTCCTTAGCAGCAACAAGAATGAAATAATAACAGCAAGGGCTTAGTGGGAGTCCAGAGGTTTAATAGTACGTTTGGCTTCCTATCTCCAAACCTATCAGGAACAGTAATGCTTAATACTTTTCTGTGTTACTAATTGTGGTGTGCTTTTTAAAAAAAAAAACAAAACGATAGAACCAAACCAACTGTTTTCTTCTTTTCGTCACCCCCTTCTGTTCCAGTTAGAAATTGGTGGAAATGAGGTGTTTGTTTCTCTGGCAGGATGTGACTGGTGGCTTTCAGAAGGTTACGGCTGTTTTGGGTCATGGCTAAATGACAAATGTTGTGAGTGAGTTGTCTAACCTTGAAATCTTGCTTCAAAGGTGCGTGCTACCTGGTGTAGATGATCTCTCCCATTTGATGCCACCGTGAAGTGTTTTTCTTTTGTTAGGAAGGTTTGGGAATCTCGAGGAAGGGTCTCATCCGTGGAAGGGCTTTCTGCAGCCTGAGGGAGCCGCGGTTCCTGCCTGCCCGTGCCTGTTCTCCGCTCCCGCACCGTACGGCTTGTCTTCCCTACAGAATGTACGCACTGAGCAGCATGTGAACTGATCTGCCTGTTTTCCTGCCCCTGGAATTGTACAAATGTGGTCTTAACGCGGCTCTTCAAGGCAGTGGTTTGAGCCCCTCTGAGATGTGGTCTGCGCTTTTCCAGGCCAGACCGTCTGCAGAGACAAAATCCCAAATCAGACAAATCCAGAACCCGGTTATTCCGAGAGGTGTTACTTAACTGTGTTCTTAGCACCTTTCAGTAAACAGGGTGTGGGCAGGGAGGAAACCGTGAGGAGCAGCTATCGTGAGGCAGCATCGGGAGGAAGGAAGTCATGCGGTGCGCAGCAGGCCGCTGCGGCTGTGCAGCGGGGCAGGAGCTAGAGCTCCCCTGTGCATCGTCAGCCCCACGAGCTGCCGCCCCGGGGGCCAAGAGCGGCACAGCCCTCCCCGCGCTCAGCGGAGCAGCGAGCACTGGGTGCTGGACTAACTCATTTTCTGGTTCGTGGCTCTCCAGAGGAGCTGTGAGTTGGTTGGCATGCTCTTCCACTGCCCATCTGCCGCTGTAGAGGCGTTCCTACTGTAGGGGTTTTGGGTAGTTAGTTATACTGCAGGGACTTGACACAGCTTTCAAATGTATTTGTTATTTTCAGTCAAAAGCAAAATAAAGTATTTGATGGTTAGATGCTTCAACTTTACTTTTCTCAGCTGCTGCAGGGCCCCGTGTTCCTAGAGTCTAATGTATGGGAATGGGCAAGTTGGGATCCCCAGAGCCAACAAAATTCTGCATCAGGGGGTTCAATAATTATCTGCACTCAAATAACTTTTTTTTGGTTGCTACACGTGGCAGTTCCTGAGAACCAAACTTGCTGGTTTTAGGCACTTAAAAGTGACGTGGTTGAAGTTCTTACATGGATAAACACCTTGATGGTGGGCTTTTTTCCTTCCAAAGAGGTTACGTGCTGCATGCACGTGACACTGCTCAGCCAAGACTGTGATTTTTAAGGTGCGTGATCACTTCTGGGTGTTTGATTTGTGGCAGTGTTGGGTTCTACATCTCTGAAAATGTAGTTCTGCTTTTTAGAGGTGTAGAACTGGGGAGTTATTTTTATTTTTTTTTTCACTAATAAATATCACAGTGTTAGCAGATGACTTGTTTAGAAACAGAATTAACTGTCTGTGTTTCCTTAACTGTAGAGCTGTCTCTTCCTAGTTAATTTTAACACCACCTCCACCACCCCAACCTGAAAAAAACCCAGATTGTCTCTTGAAAATAAGCTGCTTGAAGCAGATCAGCCATTCTGTGAAATCTCCTGAAGTTCAGGCAGAACAGATGAGGAATTACCTGTAGTTTATTTATGCAGACCTCAGTGCGGTTCTGATCAGGATAGTGTCACGTTACTTCCCTGTGAGTTGTGCAGACGTCTGTCCGTTGTTCCTTTTGTTAAGAGAATTGTGGCACAGAGCTACACGTGGCAGTGCTGTTCAGAAGTAAAAATTCACAGCATTTCTTGAAGTAATTGAAGTTAACATCCAGCCTTAACAGAAAAAGGTCAGCTTGCCCTGGGTTTTGTCTTTTCTTTGGGCTATCAAATAAGTCATTTATGCAATCTTTAGTTAAAAAAAAAAATAGACAGTGACTGTTTCTGGCTTAATACCAAAAACTCTAAATGTGCGATTTGCGGTTGATCACAATGTTGTTTAGTTTCCACTGCACTCATTGTCAGTGAGCTTCACGAGAGACTGTAGAACAAACAGCCAACCGTGAACAAAGTGTGCTTGGGGAAGGCAGCCCTGGCCCTGACGGCGGGCGGTTGGGTGTGCCGTTCCATCACGATATCCCGTTAATGACAACCCCTGGGCACGGACAGCGTGTCTGCTAACAAATGCTTGTGGCCATCCGGCATCTGGTTTGTACCCGGAGGGTGCAGAGGTTCTGGCACACGTGGGAGCCGCTCCTGCGGTAGGTTGGTCTCATGGGATGCGCCTGTCCCCTGGGCTTGCTGGGGGCACAGTACTCCCGTGTCCCTAGACGGAGCCGTGGCCGCGGGGCCGAGCTCAGCCAAGCCCTGCTGAGCCTTCTGTTCCGTGGGCAGAGGTGAGCGGCACAGGCGCGAGGTTGCAGGTAATGCTCACGAGGACTCCAAAAACACGGGCACAGGAAATGTGGGTTGAACTTTGTGTGTGTGTGTTGTATATGGTGACCAGAGTTTTACTTGGAGCTGTTTTCACATTTCTCATAAGGCTTGAACATCTGTTCGCGGGAGCAGCGGAAGCGATCAGCTCAGCGACTGCAGGCCTCGGTGCCTTTGCTTTTCTGTGCTCAGTACAGCTGAGCATAGCTCTGAGGGCAGTTGAGTAACACGCTGGTGTTCTTGGCGTAGTATCTCAGGCAGCGTTTGTAGGAAGTATTTGTACACGTGCACATGCAGATGTGTACCTCAGCGTGTGTCTGAGTGCTGGCGATGTTTGTACAGCGTGCGCATTCCTTGGAGGAAAAGCACCCTCGTTTCTCTCAAGTGGAAAATAACGGAAAGCCAAAAAATTTGCTTTCTTTTATGATTTGATATTTCCCAAAACAACCTGAGCCCTTTTCTTTAGGCCGGAACAAAAGCATGTAGGAACACCGTTTATAATCATTTTTTCCTTCAGAAGTACCCCATGTAAGTCCTCCTTAAACACCTTTTGCCAGGATGTCCCTCTCTGTGTCTGCCCCCGCGCAGTGAGCTCTGACCGTTGGCGTTGGGGCCCCACTGCCTCACCTCTGCGAGGCTTTCCTGCCTTCCTTTCCTGAAAGGATTCAGTTGCAGGAGCATCACCTGCTCCTTGCTTGAGAAGATAAGCTGCTCAGCCATCCTCTAAGAGGTGCCGTTGTAAGAGGGCGAGGGAGGTCCTGTGACACCGCAGAGCGCGATGCAGCGCGGGCCCAGCTTCAGGGAACCGGTGGCCTGACGCGCTTTGCCTTGGCTCTGAGCTGGTGTCTCCAGCTTGAGGTACGAAGCACTCCTGATTTTTGTTGGCACAGTTCCTCTTGTTAGCAGAAAGGGAAAGAAGTCCGTGTGAAGATCAGACTCTTTCAGGTGTTCTACATTGCTTTAAAAAAATAGATAGTGTCCATACTTCAGTTGTTAGCTGCCTGCGTCTAACCACGCAGTGGTGACATCACCAGGTCACTTCATTTGGGTATGAGAAAGCATTTTCCCCTCTTCCCCCGACTCCCCCACCCCTAGTCATTTCGTGTCTCTGGCTCACGCGTTGAAGAGTGGTTACAGGAAACTCCTCTGCGTGACGTCTGTGCGCATGCACACCAGCCTTGTTCAGCGTAGCCTTGCTTGTTTGTATTTCTGAGGAGGGCGGTTGGGATACCTTTGAAGCAGTAGCTTTCATGCTTGTGGGTCTCTAATTCCTAATCACTCTGAAAAAGTATTGACTTTCTGAGGGTGCCGTGCGGAACTCTAGCCCTCCTCATGGTTACTTGTAAGTCTAGTTTCCGCTAATCTTGGAAAAAGAAGAAAAATCACATCTGCTTAATTTGCAGGTCACTCCTAGGTTTAAGTGTTCAGAGGTGGAAGCCGGCTCGGGCAGGCTGAAGGAAGTTCAGCAGATCCAGTTCAGGAAAAAAACACTTCTGAAATGTGGGTGGTCGGTGGAAGAGGAGATTGGATGAACACTCATAGATAGAAGCATACTACATCCCGTTGGTGTTCTGTAAATGCGGATTTTCTAAAGACATGTAATGTTTCTTAAAAGTATCTGTATTGGTCAGAAATAAATGGAGCTTTTTTGGAGTTTTTTGACCTTGGTTTTCTGAGAATACAGCTTTAGGGGTTAAGTTTTATTTGTTTTGTGTTCGTAATGCATCAGTGGGATGCAAGTAACGGTCTGGAAACATTACGAAACAGACGAAAGAGGTTTGGAAGAATTAATGTATGGAAAGCGTAAATTCTGTGTGGTTAGTTGGGTTGAGACTCTGTGTGGCGTGCTTTTCCTGTTTCTCTTACTCATAACGCAGATCACTTCTCTGTTTTTGTGAAGCAACATCATGATAAAGGAAAATTCTGATTTGAGTATCAGCAGTGTGAGAACTGAGATTTCCCTCTTTGGCCTCCAGATTCTATTTCATTTGAAAACACTGCCGGTGAAGCAAGTGTGTGCGTCTGTCAGTACTAAAGATCAAAACCCAGCTTTTGTCTTCGTTCCCCAGAACACTGCTTGCTGCAAACTGTTTGCTCAGAAATAAGCCTGTTGGCTGTGTGGGTGAAACTGTTTTCTGTCTTCTTGCACTGAACAGGTGGCCCCGAACGACGAAGCTGTGGTAATGCTGCTTTGTGAGTGGGCTGTGAGCTGTAAAAGGTCTGGTAAGCACAGGGCCATGGCTGTAGCCAAACTCCTGGAGAAGAGGCAAGCAGAAATTGAAGCGGAAGTAAGTTATTGCTACTTCTAGAATAGTGTGAACAGAGTGCTTAAAAAGTAAGGTGTTTCTAAGGAAACATCCCTTGGATCTCTACTGATCACAAAACAAGTAAGTTTGTTGACGTTTGGAACACTGCAGATTTTTGTCGTCAACTTAAATTTATCTAGAATTTAAAAACTAAAATGAAAAAGCCTTCTATTTAAAACAAGAAATTGCAGCCTAACTCAGAATGGTCTGTGTCAGCTGATTTATGTCTGTCTGTCTGAAGTGTTTTACTGCTGTGGACTACTTGTGCAAATAAAGGAGATAAAGGAGTGCCATGGTCACTGCAGCCCCTTGAAGAGGGGTGTGGGGCAGGGCTGTTCAGCTGAAGGTTCCAAAACTAAGATCCGTTTTGAGGCAAAATGCAAGTGTAACTTCAAATCTTGCATTCTATGGAACGCCTTTGTTTTCAGGGGAATTGAACTGTTTCCCTGGAGGAGCAGGATGCTGTAGTGACATCTCTGATGTAAGCTGTTGTCTCTCTGTTGTGGCAAATGATCCAACTCCAGCTGCCGCTTCTCCTTGACGCGTCCGTCATAGCAAACCCGCCCTGTGGTGAGGGTTGCACAGAGACACTGTTCCCTGCAGCCTTGCTGCAGCTCCCCGTAGCCCGGAGCGCTGCTGCCTTGGCCTCACCCGCATCCACGCAGCGCCGGCGGGCACTTTTACTGGATGGGTGTTCTGTTTAGGTGTTTTGTGTTTTTTTTTTTTCCTCGTAGGAAAAAGGGTCCCTAGGAGAGTGATGTGTGATGTCTGTTCAGCCTGGGCGCGGGGAGGGACAGATGAGCGCACTCTCAGGAGTGCATCTGTGCAGACAGCCGTACAGGCAGCACGAGGTGCAAAGAGACACTGACTTCCCAGAGCCTCTCTGCTGTGTCCGCTCCTCAGCACAAGCCATTAATTAGGGGGAACGGGGCTTATGGTATTGTTTCTGCCTCGCTGGCACCAAAATCCACTCAAAGCAGAGGTGTTTGCCCTGATTATTATTGTATTTAGTGTAATTTGCACAAACAAGAGGAGTTACCTTTTGTATTCACGTTGGTCCTGGAAGTTCTGTATCTGGAATTTTTGCTTTTATATGAAGCCATGTTGTTGCAGATGATGGTACGTGTCTCTGGCATTCCTCTGGATTTACCTACTGGATTAAGTAAATCCACAGTGATTAAATAAAACACCTTTGAAATAACCAAACTAGGTAATGGGAAAGACGTTGTTCGAGAGCAGGTGGGGGTTTTATGAAGAGGTCACAATCACTCAAATAGTCGCCTCAGGTGCAAATTGCAGGGCTACTGTATGGATTTGTGTGGAGATACATGCTTTTTGTGTATTTAACTGCAGAGATGTGGAGAATCTGAAGTCCTAGATGAAAAGGAGTCTCTGTCTTCAGCTTCCTTGACGGGTTCCAGTCTTCCTGTTTTTCAGAATGTCCTGCTAAGATTTTTAGATACACAAGCTCCCTCATTATGTGAGTATTAACTAATTTATATTGCAAAGAAGGTCAGAAGCAACTGGTCTGCTCTCTGGCTGCTGAAGTTACTATTTTGCTGTAGCAGGTTTTTCACAGTTTCCATGATTACTTGCTCTATTTTCATATGCACTTTTTTTTTGGAAATTCTGTCTTGTTACAGGATCTTGTTACAGAGCTGACCCTGAACTGCTGCGCTCCTGGCCTTACTGTGGCAGCATCTGTGCTGCAGCCTCATGAGAATTTCTAAATAGAAATAGTGTTACATATTGAACTAGTTTGAACTTGTAAAGCATAATTTGCTTTTAAATAAATCTTGATGATTTGAATTTGGTAGTTCTGTAGCTGGAGGTTTTGTTGCCCAATAGAGTTGGGGTGCTATAAAGCTATTTTCTGTTAACTCAGCAGTGCAAATCTTTGTGGTACAGAACAAGTCAAATTAAATATAGCTGTGACAAATGAAAACTTAATAACAACATTTTCTATGTTGTATTTCTCTAGGCTTTGCTTTGGCACTGACAAAGTAACGTGTATTTATTTTAATAAACTTTCCTGATGTGTGTGGGCACATTTAATAGATAAAATACACTACGCTATCAAGCTTTAACGAAATACTGCTTTTACATCTTGGAGGCCTGGCGTGCAGAGATCTTGAGTTCTTTGAAAATATTTTAAAAGGTTTTCTGTTAGGAATACAAAAGTACTATAGATAAGACAGTAACAGATAATTTGGGAGGAAAAGACAACCTTTGGGTGGTCTGTTATAATCTAAAGCTTCGGCTGTAACTTTTCTTCACAGAAGGAATGTCCTTGCCCTCTTCCCCATTCTTTTTTAATTTTTGAACATTGTACTTGAGTGGGGTAGGATGCTCTGGATCCACCGCTGCCTGAAGCCTGTCCCGTGTCTGGAGCCGACAGCAAAGTGAAGACATGTACTTTAGATGGGAAATGGTTTGTTCTGCGGAGACACAGCGGAACCTGTGCAGCGTGCCTGAGACATTTTTAGTGGGCCTTTAAAGTTGATTTGTTGGGGTTTGTCATTGGAATAGTTGAAACACAAATATTTGTAAGTTGAAACTACAGTCTAACTTTTTTTTTTTTTTTTTTTGGGGTAGCTGACCCAAGTAGTGACCATGAGAAGACAGAGTTTGTGAATTTGGTGCTGCTTTTTTCTGAATTCACTCGGCATGATGTTTTCTCCCATGATGCGTACATGTGCACTTTAATATCCCGCGGAGACTTGTCGATCACTGCAGCTACTAGACCACGTTCACCTAACGGGGAAACTGTGGACGAACACTATTCTAAGGATCACGATGTGAAACTGGAGGTAACGCTTCATGCTATTTCGCCCATGTTTGGTACTCTGTTTCATTCAACTTAGATTTTCACCAAAGCACTAGTATTTCAGCTCTGAGATATTCAGTTTTTTAATCTCTATCTCCTTGTCTCTTTCTGTCTCTTTGAGAAGAGTGAAAGTGATCCATTGGCTTTGTTCTTGTATATAGCTGTAAATATTGTTGTTTTGGTGCAGATATACCAAACTGATGCTTGTCTGGTGATCTACACTCAGGACAAACAGAAAGGCACAGTATAGATTTCTAAATGTACCAATGGAAAAACTTAATTGCAGATGTGCTTCAGGGAAGAGAGGGGAGAGCTTTAAGCAGGAGCAGTCAGGGGGAGCCTGGAGTAAGCCCCATGTCCTCTGGGTAGTGCGGGGCGTGCTGGCACAGCGCGGGCCTGAGTGATGCGCAGTGTGGTACTCTGCTCACGGACCGTCGGAGCTTACTGTGCGCTACGCAGCCACCAACCGAAGACACTGAAGCCAAACCTCCTGACTCGTGTGTGTGCGATCCCGAGTCTTCCATCAGACGAGCAGTTTGTAACCTTTTCTAAAACTAGTGCAGAGGAAGGCAGTTTTAAACTCCGGGCTGCAGACCACGTGTGACATCCTGTGATGAGATCCAGCCTGTTGTTCTGCTGCACAGTCCGTGGGAGCCTGTGGCCAGCTAAAGCGTGCTGTTATATTTCTTTTGAATTTCTTTGGTATATCTCCATTGTCAATCTCATGGCCCAATTTGCCCTGAAATATAGGGGGTTTCTACAAGTGACGGTGATCCTGTTGGGGTACAACCAAGTAGGAGATAAGGCACAAGAGTCAGCTTCCTATTCTGTCGGTGTCCCTGGAGCAGGGTTGCTCACAGGGATACACTGCAAAGTTTTGTTTCCCCCTTTGGCTCCCGTGCTTTTCTACGCTTTTGTGGACTTAGGCTTGAGAAATACTTTTGTGATTAAGACTTCCCATAAAGATTTAAAAGTCAGTATCTGAAAACTTCCTACCATCAGTACTTGTTCTTAATTCTTAAATAGGTGGAATGCTTGGGTTTGCATGTGATCAGTGAAATAAGTCTTCGATAAAATGTGACTGATGTTTGTTTTTTCTCTCTGGCAATTATTAGGATCATAGTGTTATGGAACATATGGGCGTTGACTCAGGAACCGCTAGTATTTTTGATGATGTAGACAAGAGTGACTTTAAGGCAGATTTTGGTTCGGAATTTCCAGTAGGTTTAACTTTTGATTTTTGCATGCCTCTGCCTGTGTCTGCTGCTTGCTGTTGTCACTGAATTGTCTCTCCATGCCCCTGACACCACCTTGCCTCTTCCATCGACAGCCGTGTCCTTTGGGATCCAGTCCCTGCCATCGTCTGTGTCACTGCACCGCCTCCTTTCTCTGCATCTCTGCTGCACGACAGCTTGCTGCTCTTCGGTGCTTGCCCTAGTTGTCCACCTGCACGCTCCTCCCTCCCTCCTTCCCTCCCTGCCCTCGCCTCCAGCGTACTCAGAGTGCCGCTATTACAGTTAAGCGTGAATCAACAGGCAGATTTACCCACTTCTTTAACACCGAGGAACCCCAGATTGATACCACTTGCTTTTCAAGTGACTGTTCTGTATCTTGGCTCTGTCTTCCAAATCTGCTTTTTTTTTTTTCCTTTTTTCCTTACTGTTAGCCTGAATTTGCGTTACTCGTGAATCTCCTGGTTTCTTCCTGGGGACTGCTCCTCGTTCTGCATCCACACAGACTCCTGTGCCCTGACCTATCGGTGCAAACCCACTTGCAGGGTGGTGGGACCCCTGTTTCTGCCTGACATCTGTCTCATTGGTGGTTTCCAGCACGTCCATGCCTGCCTACAATGTCTCTTGTCACCTCCCACTTCACCCTTTTCATTATTTTCCCTCAACCACTGGACTGTCTCATCGTGGTTCCTGTGTCACAGCAGCATAAGCAGTGTGGAGATGGCCCTGAGCGCTAATGAATACTGCTAGTTTAAAACTTGTCAAAAACAAGAGACCTGCGTAGAGATATAATGTGTGTATGTATCTTGAATTGCAGATTGGTTAGGATTGCCCTTGTTTTGTCTGTCTGTGAAAAGCTGCAGATGTTTAAGAAGTAACTGTAGGCAAGAGCAAAATTGTATCTCTGAATGCAATTGCTGAATTTTGAGAGTTAGAGGTTACACTTACCTTAAACGTTTGTTTTACATGACTTAGATTTTTTCTCCGATGCCTGGGGAATCTTGTGAGAATGTGAACTCTTCTTTAGACAGAAGAATTTCAGTTACCAGTGAGAAGTCAGTCAAGAGGGAAAGACTGAGAGAGCTGATTTTTCCATCCAACTATGACCTCCTTCGCCATTTGCAGTATGCAACGCATTTCCCTATACCTCTGGTGAGTGACCTTGTGTGCGTAACAGGACTGCCTGGTGTGATAGCAAAGCATTTCAAGAGGGAAAAGCTCGCTGTCTGAAGAGAGTTGGGCTGTGTGACCTCTGCCCGAGGCTCCTGGCTGCTTCGCCTGACGCTGTTGTTGCCAGCGGGCACGCGCTGTGCGCTGCGAAGTGGCTGCAGTGAGGAGCCAGGCACTACTATAAAACCATGTCCCAGGGTCTAACAAAAGTTGGCTAAATAGGAAATTTGATACTGTAGTTGGCCAGACGGATGAATACCAAAATAGTTCTGAAAGAAATAGTTCTGAAATGCAGGGGACAGAATGGTGGTGTTCCTTCCCACCCACTGCGTGCTGTTCCTAGCGTGGGTTTTTGGCTGCTGCTGCTGTGTTTGTCTGTAGGCTCATGGGAGCTGAAGGAGGGCCCGTGAATAACATTCCACATCCAAACCTTCATTCAGGTGGCTTTTCATGTTTTCTGCTGTGCTGGAAAACGGGCCCGGATGCTGAACTGGAATGTATCTACTTGAGAATTATTATTACTTTTTTTTTAAACAATGATATTAAATCCTATCAACACAGGAATTGCCATGCGAGAGTATGATGTGATAACTACAATTGTCTTTGCATCGCGTTTCTTACTCCACAAAGTTTGGATTCTGATTTATTGCAGGTGAATTGTTGTGAGAATACTGAATGAGCTAGTTCTGTTCAAGGCAGTTTTGGGTGCTTGCTTGAAGATTGATTTGTATTTTGCCCATTTTAATGACTAGAAAAAAGATACCTTGATTCGTTTTTGTTCCTGAAATATTTTTGATTCACAGATGGGGCTAATCCAGGCAGCTGGATTTTACCTATGCAAATTGATTTTAAAAATTTTGATTATTGACTGTTCTACATATGCATTATTTTTGGAAGTGGTTGTAAATTAGAGTATTAATGAACTTAGTTGCTGTTTTCTAAGTTTTTATAAATAAAACAAGTGACGAGACCACACTGGATATTTATACTTACTCTTCATCGTAACTTAAAAACTTCCTTGAATTTTCTGTAATGACATGTTGTTAACTTTTTTCATATTAATTGAAGCGGCAGTAAGGAGAGGCAATGGAACTTGGCAAGGACAAGACATTTATTTGTAAAGGCTACAGGTGTGATGTAAGCAAATACAGTAATTTTTAATCAGTGGAGCTTAAAATAACTTTCTGGAGTAAGTAATGCCCTCTGAAATGCTTTTGGGTTAATTTTATCTGTGAAAACTTTGCAGCGTAGGAACTGCTATTAAGTAACCTCTTCACTTGGTTGCACCGAGTCATTTAAAACAGTAAGTATACGATATTTAACTTGTGTTTACCATAAATAACGGTAAGGTGTGCTTGAGGCTGAACGTGTTGTGTTCTTAAGCTGGTCCGTGGCTGGTCATCACTGGTACACTGAGCTACTCCTGGCTGGCGTCACCGAGCGTGCTGCCGGTTCAGACCTACTGTGCAAGTGTTTTGCTTCTGCCTGGGCTTGTTCAGCAGGAGTGTTGGTGACGGTGGTAGCGCGCTTGCACCACGGCTGTCTCTCCTGTGGATTTGGACGCTCTTCTGACGTGTTTTAGAATTGGTATATTTGCAGCTGCTCTTCACTTCTGTGTCGTAGCTCTTTGTCCCTGAAATCCTTAGCTTCTTTGGGTGCTGCAAAAGTCTCAGTGAATTTCAGCCTGAATGCTTTGGAAAGGTGGTAATACAGAATAGGGTCAAAACAGAGGTTTGATACTGCAAAGAGCAGTGTAGATTCTTTAGCTTTGAAGAGGGCTTGTTTCAGAGAGCAGCTGCTGATGGCGTCGCTCTGGCTCAAAGTGTAGGGGATGCGAACAATGTGGTATGGAACGAAGCACAGCAGGTAGCCGGCCGTTACCAGCAGTATGTTGATGAGGGCTTTCTTCACGCTGGTGTAGCTCTCGCTGTATTTGTTCCGGTAGAGTTGTCTGATAACAAGGAAATTGGAAATCAGTATCACAGCTGAGAAGTTCAGGAATATTGCTGTGCAGATGAAATTAGTAAACACATGCCAGTCTCTCCCAAATTTTGTTTTGAAATCGATGCATCCTGCACCAGGTCTCTCTTCAATGTTTTTGATTGGAATGGCCATGTTAGGCACTGTTATAATGAGAACCATTGTCCATATGACGGCAGACAACATCTTGGCAAACCCAGGCTCCTGAATGCGGTAGATCTTAGAGCTGTGCATTAGCTGAAGGCAACGGTCCATGCTTACAAATCCCAAAAATATGATTGATAAATACATGTTCAGGTAGATGAAACAGGCCGTGACTTGACAGTGGAATATTCTCAGTTTCCAGGACGCAACTCCTAGGTCGACAATAATCTTTACTGGCAACGCCAAAGTCAACAAAAAATCTGCCGTTAAGAGGTTAATTAAGTAGATGCTCATACACTTCTGTTTGTGATCTTTTTGTGTGAATGCCCATAGTGCGAAACAACTTCCAATAAACCCCATAAGAAAAATAAAGTAGTAAAAATAGGTAAAAGGTTCCATTTCTTGGCCAACATGGCATTGTGAAATGTTGCTTGACATTGTAAACTTCTTGTGCAAGTTGGTTTTGCTGCTAGGAGATACCGAGAACCTACAAAAAGAACCAGAAGATGTCAATGACCTCAACTTCTCCTGAGCAACAGTAGTTATTCTCTGAGAATTTTGTTTGATTAATTTCATGGAAAAAATGCAACTGAGAAGAAATATTTTTCTCTTCATGCTGCTTCACAGATATTCAAGAGGGCTTTGTTCTCATGTCAGAAAAGTTTAGAAATGTATTAGGATTTGTTCTTGGAAGCACACAGACTTCTGAGAAACTTTTCCGCTGGAGCTGTCTTTCTGAGTGTGTGTTTGGTTCAACAGAACCCCCCTGACCAAAACACCAAGGTTTGAATTTGTTTAAGATTAAGGATCTGGTTAATAATATTAAAACTTCATAACTTTTGAACAATTGAAACCATGCCTGACAAAGGGTGATACTTGTGGCAGTCTTGGTCTTATAGAACAAGATGCATTAGGAGTTTTGAAGTTAAAGCCCTGTCAAACCAATACGCGGGTACGTCAGAGAGGTGAGCAAACGGTTCTAACCGGTGTGAACTTTTTGCAAGCTGCTCTCTCTCCCTGCCTGAGCAGAGGATAAATTTATCTCATGTTTTTATGGAGCCTTTAGAAAAAGCACATTTTGAAAGAAGCAGCTATTAAATAATTTTGCTCACTTCCTTGTTAGGTTTCACTAGAAATTACAGGAAAGAAAAATAGGAAATTTTGGTCTTATTTTAACTAAATATCCTGCTCCATGACGGAGGGGTTTTTTGTTTGTTAGCTACACTGTCAGACTACTGCGTAGCATGTCTGTGGGAGAGAGAGTTCGTTAGGATTTCTTGGAATGAAAACCAATACGTTTATGTCTTGAATAGCATCAGACAGCAACAGGTTTTTATTTCATTATATTGTTCCTAATTTTAATACACCATATAAGAAAAGCACTGCATTTGCACATTTATTTTCTGCTGTAAAATATGAATCCAGAAATGCGTAATTTGTAAAGCAGAATGACTGCAGATTTAAAATGGGGGAAAGAGCAGTTTGTTTCTTGCAGTTGGCTTTCTGCAGGTGGTCTCTGTTGTCCTGAAAACATGCAACTGAGCCGAATTAAGTTTCGGTCTGTGCGGCGCGGAGCACGCGGCGCTGCCGGAGCCGCTGGGCCTGCTGAGGCGGCGGGACTCTCCCGGTGTGCTGCGCCTCGGCGGGCTCGGGCGGGCCGCATCCAGCCTCCTGGCAGCAAACAGCCCCAAAATGCAGCTGGAGCTGGAGCCTCCGAGCACACAGCGTGGCTGCGGCCGAGCGCCGCTGGCTGCAGGCG
Organism: Ardeotis arabs; assembly: GCA_011801015.1. Classification (NCBI taxonomy): domain Eukaryota; kingdom Metazoa; phylum Chordata; class Aves; order Otidiformes; family Otididae; genus Ardeotis; species Ardeotis arabs. The sequence goes on along the minus strand of JAAGAY010146749.1, from coordinate 214,764 downwards.
AAGCAGAGGCTGTGTTGCGAAGCCCCTGCGCCCAACTTCCTGCGCGTTTGGCACAGTTAATGCTTCAAACTGTGCTTTTGCATAGCTCTAGGTAGGCTGGAGCAGGCAGACTAAAAGCACGTACCTGCCGTAGTGGTCTCCGGGGTCTTCTGAGCATTGGGCGGCGAAGCTCTGACGGCTCTCGGCAGTGGCTCTCGCAGCCCAGCAGCGCGTTAATCTTTTCCTCTGCCTGCGTCTGCTGGCTTTTTAAAACGTGTCTGTGGTTTTTAGAATGTGCTGATTGACGCAGTTAAAACCAGCATTCAAATAACTAAACCACGTGGAAGTTACCTAAAAGAGAGGTGACAGAGAACTGTCGGCGTTCACGGAACGGCCCAGAGCCCTCTCTCTGCTCTCGCGCGGGAGCTGGCGGCTGGGCGCTGAGTGCCGTGCAGCGCGGCGCTGGGCTGCTCCCGGGCGCTGGGTGCTGTGTAGGCTGAAACTGGGAATGAGGGGAGGAAAACGGCTGCCAAAGAGCCGGGTTTGACGTGTTGGTGTGGCCGGTAGCATGGATTATTACAGTTACTGCAGTTCACACTACGATTCTGTGGAGGACAGGTGGTCGGAGTCGCTTGCGCTGTCCGTGTCGGCACGCCGCACGGATGGTGGATAGTGCTGTGCTCCGGCTGGCGCCCGCGGGCCTGAGGGCACTGCCGTTCTCTCTCTCTCCTCCTGGCTTCAAGCCTGAAGATTTAGGTTTAGAGGTTCATTGTGTGTTCACCTGTGTAAGGGTGCCGGGACACGTATGGTCTGGTCAGCCCTGGCACGTGGGCTTTCCTGTGTAGTTCCTAAAACTTCCGCAGGCTGGTGGCTGGTTCGTGGCCTGGGGCTGTAGGTGCGTGATGGCAATGGCCGGTTCTTTGCTTTTGTTCTTAAACATCTGAGACTCCCTTCCCCCGTATGTCTTACCTTTAACATCTGTCTAGGATCAGGGTTTTGCAATGTAGTTGGTCCTCATTGATTATAGTATTCCTGCATGAAATTCCAGGTTTTTTGTAGAGTTGCAGCCTAATTTGCAAATTTAAAGGCACATAGAGATTCTACTGATAGCAGTTAAAATTATAAACCTTCCGATGTTTGCCAAGCACTATTAAAAATAAAAGTGACACATTAGGGATATAGGGGAAATGTTTAGAATTAAGCTCTTTTTTTTTTTTTTTTTTTTAAAGTAGGGGAAAATGTCTTAACACCAGACTGAGAGGCTGGGGTGCTGCCAACGATACTGAAACCCCAGAATGTTAGCAGTTTGCTGTAGCTGAGAATCCACAGGAATTTACAAATCATGTACCAGAGCTTTGTGAAGAAACAAATCAAGAATGTCTGGTTTTAAGTTTAGTCATAAGCCTAAAGTTCAGACCATATTTGTCAAAATGTTTGCGAGACTTTCTAATCTGGAATGATCCTATGTTCAGTTTTGAGCAAACATGGACCAGTTTTGTGGTGCTATGCTCATTCTGCAAAACTGATCTTGCCATACTTGTGTCTGTCTTTTTTTTTAACCTTTAAGCGTAGCATTCAGTCATTTTTTAGTGTGTCTGTGTCTGCCCTTTTCCATAGAGCAGTTTACAGCTCAGAAAACTTTTCCAGGTCTGAAAAGACAAGGTGATGGTTGGGTAAACCTTTACTGAAAAATGGTCTACGGTTCGTACAGAAGTGTTTCGGGAGGAGAAGAAACAGGAGAACGTGAGTCTACTGAGTCGTAATTCTGTTTTTATTGCGGTTCAGTGCCATCTTCTTCTCCTATGTATATGTCTAATTTAAAAGGCCATTTTAGTTCATAAATTATAGATGCAGGTGGTAGGTTTTGCTGTAATTAAAGTTGCTGAGCACTTCTCATCATAAAACTCTATTTTTGGTCGTTTAAACTTTGCTGAGTTTTTGACTTTTGATTTGACATTTTCCATGATGCATGCCTGCTTCGGCTGACTCCTGGGATTGGAGGGTGGTGCAAGGAAGGGACAGGGTGCTGGTGTGGGTGGGAATTCAGCCAGAATGGTTAAATCATTTCTGAGAACAAAGCTAGGAAAAATAACTTCTAAACCTTAAAAAAAAAATCCCCATTCTAAGTGTACTGACCTTTAAAAGAGCATGAGGAGTCTTGTGTTTTGAATTGGACACACTAAAGGTTTGTGTGGGTGGGCCCTGTGTCAGGATCACTTCTGATACCTCCCCACGTTTTGTGTATTCTTTTGGAGAAAGGTTTCACCTCCAGAAAGTTTCCAGAGGCTTTCTGGAGCTCTGCTGTTAGGAGGCTTTATCTTTTTTTTTTTTTTTCTTCTGAGCACCCGCCACTGCAGGTGTGGTCCAGCCGAGCACCCGCCGCTGGCTCAGAGCAGGGAGCGGTGCCCCTGGGAAGGGGGAGCCCGGGGCTCCGGCCTCGCAGAGGAGAGGGCGCCAGGACTCGCGCCTGAGGGCTGCGGCTGGGTTACCCGCCGGGGATGCAGAGGAGCTGGGGGAAGGGGAGGGCGTGAGAGGAGCCAGTGCGGATGGGGAGCGAGTTTGGGTGTACCTCGGGGTCCTGGCGGGTGCTCCTAGCCGGGGGTTTGGGGAGTGAGTTTGGGTGTACCTCGGGGTCCTGGCGGGTGCTCCTAGCCGGGGGTTTGGGGAGTGAGTTTGGGTGTACCTCGGGGTCCTGGCGGGTGCTCCTAGCCGGGGGTTTGGGGAGTGAGTTTGGGTGTACCTCGGGGTCCTGGCGGGTGCTCCTAGCTGAGGGTTTGGCTCTGTGAAGCTGTGAAGAGTTATGTCACAGAATCCTGTGTGGGGAGTGTTGGGGCCGTGCAGGGCGATGCTGCCTGGGACGTGGGAGAGCGGGTGTCTGCCCAGCCGGGCTCTGCTCGTTGATGAAGAACACTCTGTGTAATGATCGCATGAGATCCTGGACACGCGCTTGGGTTGGCTGATGATTCCGCCAGGAGATGCCACCTTGTGTTTTTCTCTTCCCCCTGCAGCAGGTTGTTTCAGAGATTATTTACTTACGGCTCCTCAGATAAGGGTCCCGTGGGACTTATTCGGGATTAAAGTTAAATAAAGATGCACTATAAGGGGTGGAATTAAGTTTAAAAGGACAACTTTCTGTAATTTTGTATTGGAGGAGCACAGGCAGGCTTGAATGCAAGTGCATTTACAGTATGTTTGTCCTTATGGTAAGGGGATATCACTTTGTTTTCATTGCGTTTCCTTGTCTTCAGTGCTGGAGAACATTAAATGTTAATGAGCACTGGCCAGGCACGGATGTTCCAGGCTCTGAGCGATCTCCTTTCTTTAAATAAGGAAAACATATAACAACTGTTAATCTGTCTGTTAGGAAGCCAGTGTTTGAATCTGTATCGTTCGTACCCCTGTATCTTTCGCATCAGGAAGATCGTCATGATTCGTTTATGTAAGGCTTTGGAGCCCACTTTCCGTGCAGTTACAAAAGTAAGGCTTATCGGCACATTGTGCCCACACGGACTCTGTGTCAGATTTCCCAGCATCGGGCGCCGTGGGAGAAAACGGGGAGAAGTTTCACCCACGCTGAGGTGGGGGAAGGTAACTGTAAGCTTCCTGTGGCGTGGGACGGTGCTGGGGGGACAGGAGAGCATCCCTGCCGCAGGAGAAGTACCCTTGCCACCGTGTCCTTCTGCAGGGAGCAGCCTGAGAGCAGGATCAGGCCGCCTGCGGGAGGGGGTCGTGCCCAGAGCCCCGGCGGGGGTTCCTCCTCCCGCTCCGGACAGTGGCTCTGTCTCCAGTGGGCAGATCTCCAGAGGTGTGTTCAGGAGCCGGCTGCCACGGCTGTGCTGGAGAACGTTTTGGGGTGGATTACTTGTTAAAGGTGCTGAAAGTCTGAGATTGAATTCAGAGTTTTGATTTCTTCGGTGTGTATTTATGTGCCTGTACAAGCCAGACAGATGTGCACGGGCAGAAATTCTGCAGTCCATGTGTGACAGAGAACTGATAGAAACCCTGGTTTTATCATGATTGTGTCTCATGTATGTGCTGATAAACAGGAAAAAAAGCCACAAACCACTTGCAAACAGTAGATTTTCTTTCAGCTTATCTTCAGTTGCGAGAGAGGCATTCAAAAGCAACGTCAGAGGCACAGTAGTGAGCGGATGGTACAAATTAGTCCCGAGGGAGTTTCGTCTCTTCCTGCGCACGCCTGTCGCAGTCACTGTTTCGGTACTGAGGTGTGTCTTTAGGAGCAGTCTCTGGGTGGTGTCCTTGCCATCCTTTAGTCATGTAGCCAAGTAGTTTTTTTTCATGTACAAACTATCAAGTTTAGTCTTCTCTTACTTTCATTGACAGATTAATTTTTTTTATCCTGTTGTGATGTCTGCATTGTAAATGAAAAATAGGAGTGATCTTGGCACAGGGTAGTTATGAATTCTGAGCAGAAATAGCTGTTTCTGATGAAGAAAAACCCGATTGCTGTATTTATTTCAGAGTATAAGGAGGTGAGATGTGTTCAGGGTCCCCGTGTCGCTGAGCCTGTCGGAGAGGGGAGGATCCGCTCTGCTCGGCACACGGCGCTGTGTGAACTGCAGGTGCGGCGGGTGGGTGACCACGTCCCGGGGACGGGCATCGCTGGCAGCCCGCAGAGCACGCTCCTTAGCCTGCCGTCGCCTTCCGTCCGTTCCGATCTTTAGATTGGTTGAACAGTGTTCTACAGATACGCACTGCCCTGAAGTGATCATTAGTAGATGTGCTAATGAAGATGTTATCCTAAAAATAATAAAGGACTTACTTATTGGAGTGAGATGGGAGAGTATGTGTGAGGTGTTGACAGAGAGAAGCTGGCCCTTCCCTCCTGTCCCTTCTGTGTTAAAGTCAGCAGATACAAGGGGTGCTCCCTCGTTACAGCTGCTGCTTGTGACGGTGTGGCCTCCTTAGGTAGATTAAAGTGGCATCCACCTCCTCTTTGGTGAGTTATTTTTGTTGGTTTTTTACAGTAAAGATCATTTTTTGAGATTACATCCTGCAAAATTAAACTCTGAGAGTCTTATTGTGGATTTCTGCACAACCAGGATTTTTTTTTGTATGTCGTGGCAGTTGTGGAGTTGAGCTTTCTGTCCTGAAATAGTGTGTGGAGGAAGGATTTCCACTTACTGCGTTTAGCTCTTTACCTGAAACCTTAGTGTGCTCTATTAGTGGCAGAGAAAATGGTCCGTTCTGAAGCCGTACACCACGATATTGGCGTAAATAACCCATTGCATGGTCACTGCAGCGTTGTCCTTTGTCCAGTGTGATGCTGAGTTGGCCTCTGGGTAGATAAGGCTAGAGCAGCTTTATGAGCTGGTGCATAGTTTAAAATGTGAGATGTTTCTGGGCTTTTTGAGGCAGATTTGTGCCATCCTACCTGGCTGCTATCTCAAGGTTTGGAACAGCAGAACAGTGTCTCCGTACAAAGGTATGACTGGGAACTCCACCAGGCTTGGGGGACAGAGGCCGAAATGTGTGAACGTGACAATTCCTCTGTGCAAATGTCTGTGTGTGATGTCTCTTGCCAGCCTGCAGTGCAGGCTTGTTCTTCCTAGGTGCACCATGCCTTTGCAAGAGATTCCAGGTCCAGCTGTGTAACTGAGCTCTGCGAAAAATAAACAGACCAAACCCAGCTTCTTGGTCCTGCAGTGCCATGGAGAGAATCATGAGTAAGTCAGGAGGATGAGCTGCAGCTGGGGACTGGGTCACCGTCAGAAGGGAACCTTGTTTAGCTCTGGGTCACCTGTGACTTTCACTGCAAGAGTTCTAGGGAGTTTCCCCAGGTGGTGGGTTGAGAAGGCAGGAGCTGGTACTTAGTGCGACCACAAGAGTTCTGAGTGGGAGCTGGCTGGGTTAATCTGAGCCACGATGTGCTGGGAAAGGTGTGAAAGAATTAACTTACCCAGTGCAGAAAAAACAATTGGCCCTGTGCCTTTCCATCCCAGTTTGTGTAGCGAAGCAGAGAGCAAGGCTGGGGAAACGGAGCAGAAGCTTGTTGTAATAATGGTGTTGTGTGAGACTTGTCACGCGCAGGGTGGCGGATTGCAGTAGGATGGGGGTCACAGAAGCGTTTTCTGACTAGCGAAGCTGTTGGAGGGAGATTTTTTTCAGAGCGAACCAAAAGCTAGAAATGTAGTGTCACTTTTGAAAACGTGTGTTGGTCAGCATCCTTTCCCCTGGGTGCCTGTATGTCGATTTTTGTCATTCTAATATCAGTCATCTGGTGGGGTGAAGAAACAATTTTACAATACAAATAATTTTTTCAAAGCTTGCAAAGTAATTAAAAAGTTGTACAAATACATATTGTGGAAGTGTTTTCATCTTGTATGCCAGTGTGCTTTCACAGCCACAGTTATTTAGATTTACGTAGGCAAATACCAAGCCATACCATGTAAGGAGCTAAATGTTTTTGCCATAAATGACAAAAAGTCTCCTACAAAACAACAGATTCCCTTCCCCAGCAGGCTATTTCCCTTGCTTGGAGGGAAGAGCCTGGGAAGTCTCAGTTTGACAAGAGTCAGGGAGCTCTGAAAGAAACATATAAATTATCTTTTATGTATTTTCTTTAAAAAACACAGTCAAAATGCAGCCTTCTCCTGTAGTCCCTGCAGGCTGGCTGGGGCTGAGGATCCCCCCAGCCCCGGCGGTCAGGTGAACATCCCGGCTGGCCTGGGCGCCGGGTGCCGGCTGCTGTCTGTGTTTGGTGGGGCCGCTCCTCAGGCGGGCGGGAGGTAAATGGGTAAATGTGCTCCACAGGGGCGTGTTTAAACGCAGCGGGCTTGTCCAGGCCTTCAGCTGAGGTGTGGTCCTGCCTGATGGTTCGTGGTGGTGGAGCACTGTGACTGTAGATGGGTGGTCGCAGACCAAGAGCAGTTACCCACAGCCTTGGAGAAGGTTCAAAGACCGTATGTTTAAAAATCTTTCATGCTGAGGGATTAGCTGTGAGGACTAAAATGAAACACAGTGGCAGAAAGGTGAAGCAAATGTTATTTCAGTTTTCTATATCATCTTAAGTGAAAGGAAAGCGTTTGGCTTCCAGAGCCGCTGCCTGAAAGCTTTTGTGGGTACTTCATGCACCGGTGTGTTTTCCCTGTACAAAGATAAAATCAATTAAAAAAAAAAAAAGCTGCACTGAAAAATACAGTAAGAAAAGAGATTATATTTATATATAGAAGGTTGGTGTCTTTCAGCTATTACTGTTGTATGGAGAGAAATGCTTTATCATTGTGCCAAAAGCATGGGAAAACTGAGAAATCATTCTTTCTGGCTTTAAATATATCCCAGAGTTTCTAGACAGCTGTACATGTGTGTGTTCACATGGCTCCTTGAGTGTTCGTACCTCCTTCTGCAGCTGCGGCGAGGCAGCTCCCGAAATCTCAGTCAGCTTGGTGTGAACGGGTTTGGTGTAGATCGTGTTGTTTCAGAAAGTCCTGAGGAATACGGTACAGTGCTATTTAGTTTGTAGAAGGATCCTCTTCAAACACTTGCTTATATTGAGCATCACGTTTTATAGAAATACTCTGACATTTGGTGCCCAAGGGTGACAAAGAGTCACGTTTAGTTCTTTATTGAATGTTTCCCCTAAGAAAACCTCTCTATATATGTCTATTTCAGTTTTATCAAGTGTTTCAAGCTCTGTGCAGATCCTTGAGGATTTGATGTGTATTTTTTCCTTTTTTCTCTTTCTTTCTTTCTTTCTTTGTGTTTTTTTCCCCCTTCTGTTTTTCCCCGTCACCTGTTGGAATGGAGACCTTCCTTAAGCTGCACGTTGCCTTCAGCCCTTTGCTTTGTGACCTGGTACACACGCGAGAGCGCTTCCTCTCGGGGGCTCGGTCCCCTTCCATGGGCTGGTGGGGGCTGAGTCAGAGAGTTGTGCTGACCTTCCCGTGCTCCTTCTGAGGGCCTGCTCCCGTCGAGGTGGAGCTGCCAGCCCTTCCCAGGCCCTTCATGCTGGTTTGTTGCTCATTGTGTGTGTCGTGCCTGGCTTTGTGAGAAACAGCAGCAAATCGGTTTGGTTATGGGGTCTGTTGGATCATCCGGTCAGAGAACCACAGCTGGAGCTCTGGAATGCGGTGTTCCAGTTACTCCTCTCTCTTCTGTTGAGATCCAGATAGGTCGTACCACACCGCGATGCAGTCAGAGCACCAGCTGCAACAGCATGTAATAAATGTATTGGTGACGTGCAATCATGTTTTTGTACAGAGGAATGCCACTTGGTATTTTGTGCTGAAAACTTTTTTCTATTTTATTGCTGGTTCTCATCAGTTTCTTTGGGACATTTGCATTCTTGAATAACTTTCTGAAATGTGCTTTACTTTACAGACACGAGTCTACACTGTTTTTATATTTTCCTGAAATGTATTTGATCTTCTGGATTTAGAAATTTCAGCCTCACTGGAAGTTTTCAGCTTGAGATGTAGTTTTTGATACAGCTTTTCTTTAAAGGGTAGGCAGAGGAAAAAATAAATAATGGGATCAAGGCACATGTTTGCTGCACACAGTACAAGAGTGAACTCCTTTGTGTAGTACAGAGTTTTTTTTGACTGGCAGTTGAATTGTGAGCTAGTTTGGCTCAGAGTGTACGGTATTCTGCAGAGGTGATAGGGTACAAAGCAAATGACAAACACAAACATGATACTGAATATATTACGGCTGGTTTTTCTCTTGGTCACATCTGATTTCCTTCTGAACTTCTTATAAGAGCCATATATTTTCTTTGAGATAGAAGTATAAAAAATGATTAGCAGGAGAAAAACAACCCAGAATATCCCTGTGCAAATGTAACTTGACACCTCGTGCCACTGTCTGCCAAGCTCACTTTTAAGACCTATACATTCTCTGGAATAATTTTCTTCAGTGATTTCATTGGTTAAAATCATATTTGGAAATGATATAAGCATTAACAGTAACCATATGATGACAGAGACCACCTTACTGTAGTTAACCGTGTGAACAAAGGAGGTGAATAAAGGCTTTACAATTTTGTAGTACCTGTCAAAACCTATGAGGCCAAAAAATGTGATCCCGATGTACATGTTTGTATAAAAAACAACAGCAGAGTATCTGCACACAAACATGTTCATCTGTGGAGGTGCAATTTCTGAATCGGCAAGAATTTTGAAAGGAAACGTCAAGCTCATCAGGAGATCGGCAGCAACAATGTTTTTGAGATAGACAATAAAACTGTTTTTGCTAGAAACATGCAGGAAGATCCACATGGAGACACTGTTCAGCAAGAGCCCTACTATGAAGATGAAGCAGTAGACCAGGGGAATGACTGTCTTAGTTACTACTGCGCTGTGACTGCAGTTGTTTCCCAAGGAGCTTGTGCTGGAGTTGAACATCTTACAGTCTCTTTGTTCCTAGAAGCAGAGAAAGATTATCTCAGTCGGGTAAAATGGTGCTATTCTTTACATTAATTAGTATAAATTTCTACTCTTACTTCAAAACAAACTTGATGTGCTTCTCAGAAATCACCACGTTGTCATTTCCAGCAGGGATGCATAGTCAGTATTTTCCAGGTGGTGCCACCTCCCTTTTTGATGACGTTCAAGGCATACCGCTGTGCTGAGCAGAGGATCCATTCGCCTCTCCGTTTGACTTTAATCTGTTGTCTCCAAGCCCTGTGCTGCCCCGTTTCTGCAGGTACGGGCCCGCGTGCTGTGAACTAGGAGGGGGACTGAGCCGCGGTGATGTTGTGGCTCTGAATACATCTCATTAACCCTTAAGGCCCAGTATGCGTTTTTAGCACTGGTTTGCCAGGAAGCACGTGAGGGGTATGAATATTCCTTGTGTGTTCCGTTTTGTATACAGGCATAGAAAACCCTCTGCTGCTAGTCAGGTGTGGAAGCGTCTGCTGCACGCCAGTGTTTTTTGATGCTCACTTGCAGCAGGGCCTTATGTGCAGCTGGCACAGTTGGCTTTAGGCTTCTGGTAGCATGGCGTGCAGGAGTGTGTCTGTTAGCGTAACGTAGAAGCTAGAGCTCTCCTCTCTGCTCATTCAGATTTAAATTTTAGAGGATCTCCAAGAAAAAAATGACATCTGCTGTCTGCTTTTCTTTGAGAGAATATTTGTGGGGGTGGATTATCCCCGGTAGGGAGGGCAGAACAGATACAGAGACAGCGCTGCTGTATTTGGCAAATGGAAACCTAGGCAGCTGGAAAACACGTGGCGTGGAGCTGGGAAAAAGACTCCCCCCATCTTTTAGAAAATAAAGAATTTCCTTATTGCCACAATTCAGAGTCCGTAGCTGATGCCTCTGTTTAGCAGATTGGAACCTGAATGCAACCTCCCAATAACTAGAAATAGGTACAATTGTTTCCTTTGGGGTGTTATTTTCTGTATCTCTTTTGCAGACGCTGTAAAGGCTGACCAGCTTAGGTGCTGCTCCGGGCCTTGCACGGGCAAGTGGAGCAGTGGAGCAGGTGTTACCTGTGTTCACACCCAAAGCCTGCAGTTAGTCTCCTCCTGGTAGTTCTCCTACGCGAGGCCCTGCCATCCTGTCTTTGTGTTAAAGCTCTAGTTGTTGAGGCATTTGCTTTGGTTGGGTTGGGTTTTTAAAGGAAAACCTGATGTGAAGAGCGGGTGTTAAAACTACCATATGAATACATGTGTTAGTGTTAGGAGGTGATAACAGGTAAGGTTTGGGGTGATACTGCTAAAACTAGAAGGATCTCCACTTCTCACTCTGTATCCTTCAGCCACCCGCTCAGACAACTGGAAAGCAGCAGTAACGACTGCCGTCTTTGTTTAAGATGGTAACCCGCTGTATTTGAAAACTGTTCTCTCCCCACTGCCGCAGTCCAGGCCAGACTCTGTAAATCTTTCGGTATCAATGGCTTGTCCTCACCTTTCTCAATTTGGCTGCTGTGGTGCTTTTGTCAAGGGTCCAGCACACCTTCCATTCTCAGGCAGAGGGCCTCTTCTTTTGCTGGGTGACCTGTGTGGGAGACAGGAAAATACCATTGTTAGAGTTGTGTATCTTAACCTAGGACAGCCTCATCCTGCGGCGCTGAGGGATTCCCGCAGCGCAGCATCTGTTGAGGCTGTCTGGTGGTCAGTGCTGCAGACATGTCTTCAGATCTTTCAGCAGGACTTCAAAATTGGTCGTGTTCAACCTAGAGCCCATCGCTGTATGGGAAAGGCTGAAGGCTTTTGCGTGTCTCCTGTCGTATATCACATCATTTGTGTTCATGATTAATTTTTTTCTACTCTTTTTGTCACTTAGTCACACGCTTAGCTCTTTCTGAAAGGCCTTGTCCCTGCTGCTCTGAATAATTCAGCACTGATGGCGAAAGCTGTCCCCTCCCTAGCCTGCTCCCTCCATCAGCTGTGGGTCCCAGTCTGGATCCGGTAGGACTGGTAAAGAATCAGTCTAGCGGAGCGGGCTTCACGCAGCTGCCTGGGGCTTCGGGATCCTCATAACCACAGCCACCGCGATGGCTGCGCTCCTCTGCTGCTCCGTGGGTTGCAGGGATGGGTGCACGTTGTTGGCAGAAAGCTTGCTTCCCCTTTGTGGAGGAGCCGCCCTTTCGTGCTGGTTCTGGTAGCACTCTTGTTCAAGCTGCCCTTAAACCTTCGTGATGAGAACGTCCTCTTCTCTTGTGAGAACTTGCAGCGGCTTGAAATGAGCATAGATATTATAGATATTTGCCTTCATTCCACGTTAGAGTTCATCGGGAAGCTGTGAATGCTCCTCATTTGATGTTCATTGGTGGGTCAATTTAGGGCCTTTTTGTCCAAATAGTACTTGAGGTGATGACTAAGCTTCTTCATCTTCAAATGCTTGGTCCAGCATCAAGTGTATTTATTCTGTGTAAACAATAGCAGCTAGTTGTGCAAAACCAGCAAATGTAGCTCACCAAATTAACAAGACTGATTTGGTAACATGTATAAAAGTGTTGAACTTTCTCAGTTTGCTAATCACGTTGTCCCAGCAAAATGCGCAGAAGGAAGGCTGCATAAACCGTTTAAAGTGCTGAGTTCCTTCTGTATTCACGCTGTTGCGCTATCCTCTGTAACCCTTCCAGTATCACTGGGGCACTTCTTGACTTCTGGAACTTAGCTGTCGCATTTCAAAGTTCATGGCGGCTTTACTGAACGTAAGAATAATATTTACAAGTTTCTTTTTTTTTTTTTTTTTTTTTTTTTTTTTGTTAAACCCTGAATCTAATGAAGGTTCTGTGTACTGAGTGCATGTTTTAGCTCTTTATGAAAATTAATACAGCTGCTTGATGGATAAACATGCAATGCAGTTACTGGGTCAGGAATAGCTGACAGAAATTCAGTCCCCAGAAGTCTTTTTTGAACTTCAAAGTGGAGTTTATCAGGGAGGATCATGCCAAATGTTATCTCTGGTGTTACGAGAAATCTAGAGAAAGAGGAAGTGCAGTACACGAAACATCGCAATTGCTAGTTGTGCTAGAAGCAGAATCTTTTTTTCAGGTTTTCATTCTGATGTGGTAGGACTGTTGGTAGCGGTCTGAAGTTGCAGTCCCAGCCACACTGGTGCAATCCAGTTGGAAAGCAGCCCCCGGTTTGGACGCGCATCCCTGGCCGCCGCGGTGCGAGCTGCCTGCCCTGCTCCCCAGAGCTCCTGCTCTGAGAGGGCGCGCGGGCGGCTGCCGGCCCCTGCCACCCGGGCAGGCTGCTGCAGGTCTCCTTGGGGGGCTGAAAGGGTGGACGTGCTCCCTTCTTCGTTAAGGCCGCATCCCCACAAAGGTGCCGAGCTGGCCGCTGGCTGGGGCGGGGCGGGGTGGAGAGGTTCAGGGTCCGTGGCTGTAACTGCTGGTCTCCTTTGGGAGGCATTTTTTGTAGAGGCTGTGGAGATATGTTGGTACGTTTGGCTTCCTGCAAGTTTGCCAAGAGACTAAGATTTTGTTATTTTTCTGTTCTTATTATAACACTTGTCCTAAGGCAATGTCTGGATTTCAATACTTAAGAGAATAAAAGTATGCAAAATACACTATGTACTATTTCAGCCCTTTAACATGGCCTGTTGGGTGGTGGTGGTTCTTGTTTGCCATAGACGCATAGAATGTAGTGCAGGGAACCGGGCTGAATAGTGAAACTGGGATGACAGAAAAATAAAATAGCATTCCTGTCGCAGGAAGTAGCAAGCAAGTGGCTGCAAGATGGCATCGTACGCAGTGGGGCTCAGTGCACCTAAAGGGGGCTGCAGGAAAGATGGGGAGAGACTCTTCAGCAGGGCCTGGTGTGACAGGACGAGGGGAAATGGTTTTAAAATAGAGGGAGGCAGATTCAGACTGGATGTAAGGAAGGATTTTTTTGTGCTGAGGGCGGTGGAACACTGGCCCAAGTTGCCCAGAGAGGTGGCGGATGCCCCATCCCTGGAAACATTCCAGGCCAGGTTGGATGGGGCTCTGAGCAACCTGATCTGGTTGGAGATGTCCCTGCTCCTGGCAGGGGGGTTGGACTGGGTGGGCTTGAAAGGTCCCTTCCCACCCAAACCCTTCTGTGATGCTATGATTCTGTTTTTTCCTGCTATGCTATTTTATTTACAAACTCCTGACTTCCCGAACATGGGGTGAATCAAACAAGAAGCTGGGCTCAGACCTCTCCTGAGTCAGAACGCTGTCCTTTGGGGCTTTCTGAAGGTCACGTGCCAGCCCTGATGGTGCTGCCGGCCCTTGTGAACTGCCTCCTTGGGTACCGTCTGCTTTTTTCCTCCTGTGTGCATCGCGTCCCCAAGCCCCACGCAGTCACTGCCGGTGTCCCCACTTAGCATCACTGGTGCTGGGGGGAAGCACAGGGACCGCAGCCCCTCGAGTGACCAGGTAGGCAGGGACCCCCGTCCCCCAGCGGGGTGGCAGCACCCTGACCACCACCGCGTCCCTCTGCAGCCCCTTGCTTTGCCCTGGGCAGCAGCCGCTCCCAGCCTGGATTGTCTTTTCCTCCTCAGCCGTTAACTGAAGGGAGCAGTTGGCTTGCCCAGTTTGGAAGAAATTGGCTGTATCCTCTAACCTTTAAAATGCTATCCTAACAAACAGCATGGAATACAGCTGTGACACCTTTGGTGACATCTCTGTTGGGACCGTGTCTGCCTGGACCCTCTTGGTTGCTTGCACAGTTCCTGGGGGTGGTGGTGGTGAGGAGTGGAACTTCTTTGTGTGACACAGTCAATATTCATAAACCCTGGTGAATTAATGCTTGCGTCTGTCTTTCTCGTTCCTTACATTTGCAAAAACAATTCCCAGGCTTCTAAGTTACAAATGCGTATGGCGTTACAAATGTTTCCTGGCAGTGACTGGGCGGAGGAGCATCCCACTACCACCTCTCAGCGGTACGTAGTGTTGCAGTCGGGAGCCTTGACCGTTTTACAGCTGGGAATGAGTTCTCATTTCCAGTGAGACACAAAACATCTGCTTCTGAAACCGATGCAGATCTGAGTACTGAGCTTTTGCTCCTTCCTTCCTCTCCTGCCCATCTGCTCACCCTTTAAAAAAAGGGAAAAATGTTGCGAGCTGCCCTTTTCAGGCAGCCCAGCGCTGGGAGAAGCGAGCGGTTTTGTCCCCAGGTCAGACCAAAGCAGGGCAGTGCGCCGCTCTGCGCTGGCGGGAGGCAGGGCTGCGAGGGGCTGCGGGGCAGCGTGGAGCCGGCTGGCGGGACTCGCCGCGCGCCAGCGCAGGGTGGTCCGGCTGCGCCCACCGCCGCGCGCGTAGCCTGTCGCCCTCCCGCACCGCTTCTGCCGAGTTCACGAACAGAGCTTAACTGAAGCCTCGCTGCTGTAGCTTGGCAGGGGAGAGCGTGGCGTGTCAAATGGCACGGGTTAGCGCAGAGGGCACCGCGCATCGCCAGCGTGTCACAGCAGATTTTCCCGACCGAAGTCATTACAATTGGGTCACACGCGGTGTGTTCCTGGCACGCACAATTAATACCTGGGGTTCTGGAGGACTGACTGGGTGACGAGAGCCCACAAGTACGAGGGCAGCTGCAGATAAGATTGTTTATTTCTTGTTAAAATCGCCGGCTCTGTGAAGGGCAGTGCCAGCTCGTTTGCTTGCAGCGTGAGGACACCTCAAGGGCACAATTTTTTTTCTGTCTTGCAAAACCCACCAGTAATTGTTTAATTTCTTCTTATTGTCCTGGAGTCCCTATGCTACTTTTCAAACCTGAAATTTAACAGCCTGATTTTCCTGGTAAGTTGAATTTTTCATTCTGTTTTTATTTCTGATTTTTAGACAAGGGTCTAAATTATTCTAGAAGTACAGTCTTTTAGCATTGAAAGGTCAGAGCCTGAGGTATCTGTGTGAACCCTGGTGTTCACACTGAAACTTGGGCAATGCTTTGAGCTGTTTGCATATAGGATCACTTTCAGATCTAAACCAAATATTCCTGTTTTTTAATCAAGCCTCAAAAAACCCCACTGAGATCCTTCCTATCTCCCGTCAGTAACAGCATCTGACTTAGGGAGCAGTGGATGTAAGAGGAAAAGTTAGAACTAGAGCATTAGTAATGGGCAGTTTGTGGTCTGATATTAGAGGACTGAAGAGACCAGCTTTTAGAAGCAACCGTCCCATCCAGTCTGGAATTATTCTAGTATGAGTATATCAATAATACATTTTAGTTATTAGTAGTTTTATTGTCCTAAAACTGGGTATTTAAAAGAAGTAAAATGTGTCTCAAATAAAGAAACCGTACCCCTTAATATTCTATTTTAATAGTGACATTTGTCATTTAAATATTTGATTTTTAATTCTATTTTCTGACATTTTAAACTATGAGTTTTATATAGTCATGTTTCCTCTATCATGAATTAAACCAAAAAGAGTTGCTCAAGGAAAAGATCTCTTGCTGCGAGACACAATGGGGAGCAGCCCTTACCTGTAGGCAGCAGTCCTTGGCGTAGCGTGGGGCTAGTCCAGGTCTCGCACGGGTGGTGTGGGGCTCGTCTGCCGGGGTTTTCTGGGTTTATTTACAATTGCAACTTCTCCTTCATGTTCCCAGGAATTTGGTTGTGGTTTGCATAACGTGTGGATGCTTTCCTGTTCGCCTGATCTGTCGATTAAAAAGCCCCGCTATAGTTGTAGGTGTTTAAAAATTACAAGTGAATGTTTGAGAGCGCTGGAAAGCCCGTCGTGAAAAGCAGAGTCTGTCAGCAGGGAAGAAGTGTGAAATGGCACGCGTGGTCCCTCTCCGGCCGCGGAGCAGATCTGCAGAAGGAGCCCTTCACCGCTGCCTTTATGATGTAAAGCACTGTGACAGCTGGGGAGGCTGCAGCGAGCCCGTCGCTTGCTGGCTGGAGCGCAGTTCTCTGTCCGCCCGGCTGTGCCCAGCGGCCGCTGCTGCGCGGTGGGTAGGCTTTGGTTCCTTCAGCAGGCGCTTTGCAGCGTTACCGGCGTTGTCTGCGGTGTGGCTCAGCGCGCCGCGGCTCCGCAGGCAGAGCAGGGCTGGTGAGTCATGCCTCGCCGCTCGGCCAAATGCGCTGCAGCTCTGAGTGCTGCAGATGGCCGGTGCTATTTCCGTGTGCTTCCATGAAGATCAGCACTGAACTGGTTTCAGGAAAGACACATTTGTGCAGTTGGCGAGGCAGTAAGCGATCTTTAGTTAGGGGCTGGTGTTTTCTGTCCTTAAACTGTTCCCAGGCCTAGCTGTGACCTTTTCTGTGAAGCTTACTACCCTGATAGCTTCCTTTTGTTAATGGGAGCGTTAGGAATGGAGCACACGGGGTTACGTTGTGGCTCCCAGTGCCGGCTGCTCCCCTGCGTGTGTGCACACCCATGCGTGCGTCCAGCGTCCCCGCCTGCCTGCACCCCTCTTGGGCCCTTTCCCTCTCTCCCGGGGGAGGCTTGATGAAGGCCATCCTCCTGCTCTGCTCCAGTGCCCGGCACCGTGGACGAGCCGGGAGCAGGCGGGAGGAACCGTGCTGCTTTGAGCACTTTGCCGGACGGGAGCAGGTTTGCCGGGGATGGCGGGGGCCGTTGAACTGCTGTTGCTGGGACGTGTTCCCTTACCGAGCCACGGAGCTGCTCTGGGCTGGGCTGCGGAGCGAGGAGGCTTGTCCGAGGGCAGGCCTGCCCCGTCCGCCTCGCCTCTGCCTGACCTTCTGCGGCCGGGGGAGGATCAGGCAGGACAATGCGCCAGGCTTTTCAGGTGCTTCCCAGAAGGCACCCAGTCAGCCAAACTTGTCATCTCTGGTCACCTGCCCTATTGCCATTTTTTGAAGCAAGGATGAGAGGAATGGGTCAGATAAGGCTTTGGCTGGTCACAAGTGCTTTAAAAGCCTCCAGTCCTCTGAGACAAGAGTTTGTAACTCATTCTAAAAAAACCCTTTCTCCCTTTCTTTCTTTTTTTTTTTAGTTTTTGTTTTGTTTTGTTTTCCCCAG
Source organism: Ardeotis arabs (assembly GCA_011801015.1). Lineage (NCBI taxonomy): Eukaryota > Metazoa > Chordata > Aves > Otidiformes > Otididae > Ardeotis > Ardeotis arabs. Next base: position 197,421 of record JAAGAY010146749.1, on the reverse strand, counting down.
AAACAGCAGCAGAAGCCTCAATATCCCTTTTGGGACCAAGGTCAACTTTCAGAGTGTGACCCACAACAAACTTTTTCCAATGGCTTCTTCATCTAAGCCTAAAATTAAAGTAAGCAATGTTCCGTTTGTGTCCAGATGAAATCCTTGCAGAAGAGGAAGAAAAGTGTAATCTACCCAGGCAAGTGAGTTTGAAAGAGAAACATAAAATAAGGGATAAGATGAACTTCTTGGCAAAGCAAAATTGTCCACCAGCCTCAATTAAATCTCTCCCTCCCAAGGGCAGTTTTCACTTTGTGTGCAGCACCCCAGACTTTCTGTTGAAGGCAGGGCAAAAGGGAAAATCTGAGCGGTGAGAAAATAGCCTAAACATTCAAAAGTTATTCCCATTGTTTCAAGCGGTTGAGTGTTTAGCTGAATAACCTTTTTTGATGATTCATCAGAAAAATCAGGACTTGAGCCTTCAGCCAGCAATTTGGATCGGGCTACCCACCTTTGTGTGACAGAAGTAGTCTTTCCTGCGGGCTGATACGACAGACTTGTTGCTGTAGCCCTGGGCTCTGGTACAGTCAAATGGCACACAACAAAACCAAGATTCTAGTTTGAAGACTGAGCAAGCTGGCAGTAAGTCCAGAGCAGAGCCCAGGCTGGCAGCCAGCTTCTCTAGGGTTCTTTCAGCTTTAGTTACCACGGCAGAATAGAGCTCTCTTCTGCTCTCCTCCCCCTGCTCCCGCCTGGCTCTTTTCCAAAGGCACCAGCACGCGGGCTGCTTTTCAGTCTCCCCCGAAGCGCAGTGGCAGAAGCCGGGCTTTTACCCTCTATTGCCGCTTGAAAAGGAGCGGAGGAGCCAGTTACGAAGCAGATCTGAGCAGACACCAGGATTTCCCAGGGAGACTGCGAGCCTGTTACCACAACAGCAGAGGCCTAAGGCGCTACGCCGCGGCAGGCCCTACTGCTGCAGTTACGCTGTTTGGCAGGCAGAGCGGGGAGGAAGCACTGTTGTTGAGTTGTTGGTTTTCTGAAGCATAATGTGCCTTCTTGGGTGGCTGGCTACTTACAGTCCAGTCGTAGGCCTCCAGCCCTGAATGACTCCGTGATTTGTTATTTTTTGATCTATAAAATAGACCTCTACTAGCTAGCTCAGGTGGATGTGAGCACAGGCAAGTGATCTGCAGTGCTTGCGCTGACGTTGCAGTACTCCTGCCTCGGGGAGGGCAGGGCTCAGCCCTCACTGTCCCTTCCCATCCCATCCCGCAGCAGGTGAGCCCCTGGTTCTGCAGAGCAGGAACTGCCCTTTTGCTCTGCGTGGTCTTGGCCTGGGACTGATGTTCTGTGCAGGCTCACTGATCTGGTTAGAGGAAGAAATGTGCAATGCTTATATCCTCATCTGAGTATGACCGAGAGAGCTTGTTTTCTCCAGGATGCCATTGGTGAGTAAGCACTTCTCAAGGTAATAACCAGGTGACCCTCAGGAGATGGATGCATTTGAGTTCTGGACATAGTTGCGTATTGTCTTTCCTTTTTGATGGAAACAGCTGCAGAAGCTTTCAGTCATGGCATTCTGTTGTCCTTTTATTATAAAGAACAGTGAACTTCCTCCATGCTTTGCCAGCAGATTTCCTTTTTTAGAGTCAGGAAATCCACAGATTCAGACGCTGTGCTCTGCAGCATCTCTATTGGAAAGGCCATGAAATTATCTGATGGCACACAGAGTTGTGGTGCATTAAATATCTTGCACCATCAGGGTACTGGCCTGTTAGGTTTACACTTTAGTTTTCTTTACTAACCAGAGGTTTACTGGAAGCGTGACCTCTGGCAGTCACCTCAGCAGTGCCGTGTCATCCTGCCCCAGCACGCTGGTTAGCTGATCCTGTAAGCCTGAGTCTGCCCGGAATGCCAATGACCAGTGCTGTGGAGTGTGTCTTACATCTCTGAGAAAGGTGTTTCTTCATGGAGAGACCGCCTGATCTTTGTGTGTGCTAGACTGCTAGTCTGGCTTCGTGGCAGGTAGGTACACGTGAAAGCCCCCCAGTTGTATCAAGACCAGGCTCTGGGACTGCCAGGCTGTAAATGGGAACTGCTTAAAAGATTTGCCAGTTCTGCATGTGCTAAAGCAGTAAGCAGATGTCATCTCCAGTTTCGGGTGTTGTAATGAGTCAGGAGGTGTTCATTTGTCAGGGGGACAGAACTTGGGTTTAGTCACTTCTGGCTCTTAAGGAAAGCGTGTGGGCAGAGCGTGACCGTAGCGCACGCCGGTGCCAGGGCAGGCAGAGCTGGAGCAGAGAGCTGGAGCTGATCTCTGCTGTGAGGCACACTGCGGGACAGTTTTGATTGCACACTTGTCGCATGTTTGGGTTTTGGTTGCGTGTTTATTATTCCCAATATGAAAGGCTCAACTTGAATTGAGAGTCTGACTTGAAAACTCCAGCTTGCTTAAAGGGTTTCTTGGTGCTTTCTAACCCTTAGTGCCTTTCCTGGGGTCTTGTATCAGATCGTGTGTTCCTCTCGTGCAGCCTCAAACGGGGCTCTGATGTTGTGAAGTGGAGATATTGCTGAGTTTGGATCAGAGTTGTTTGGATATCCTTTCCCGACCCTCCTCCTTCTGCTGTGCCCCACCCCCCAAAAAGAAAAACCAGAGAATGCTTTGAAACAGAAGGTGAAGTGTCTTGTTCTTGTCAACCCTGATAACATTAAAAGAAAGCCGCCACGTGTAATGTCTATGTGGTGGGGCTGGCTGTGAGTTCCCAGCTGAGCACGGAGGCACATCCAACGCCACCTGCGTTGCAAGGTGCTGCTGCCGGTGCTTGTTTTCCAGCTCTGCGTCGTGGAGGTCTGGAAGTAAGCGCTTCTGGGTTTGAGTGAACGTTTGATAAACTGCAGTTTGGTCCTGACTTCCTTTCTCTGAAGAAAACAATGCTAGCCCATGTTTATGACTACTGTAGGTCGTTACGTAAATCATTTGTACTGGGTGACTCAGAGTAGCCGTGTAAGCAGATTGGTACTGCAGTTGATTTCCACCAGTTGCATTAATGGGGGTCCAGGTTTGCTTTAGGAGGGCTGATGGGCTTTTTGGTGCCAGAGGAAAGACCAGAGCCCAAGAGCCCATACTCCAGGAACATTGCACATGGGCACACTTCATGTTAATCCCTGGTCACTGCTCCCAGCTCCGTGACTTTCCAGAGCAATACCCACTGAAACTTCACGAGAGGTTTTTAGAACAATTTTTGTTTGGCTTTACTTACGCAACGTCCTTGCGTCCCCAGAATGTGAGTACAGAAAACTGTTAAACGCAGCCCGCCTTTGAACGGAATCTTAAATTCGTTCTTTCTAGAGGGGAGAGTTCTTCAGGTTGAAGTCAAAAGTTGCCATTTAGTTCTTGCAAAGTCCAGGGTTGTTTTGCAAAGTATTTCTGAGGAGTTGAACCCAAAATAAATTGAGTGGGATCTTTGGATGGGCAGGCTTGCGGTTTAGTGCTGTAACTCACTGACTTTATTGCCCAGAAGGAAATAAAAGTGACCGTGTTCACCTTTCATAGTGAAATAGTTTGTTACTTAACTGGAGCAGGTTGTTTCTGTTGTGTAGCTGTGGCAGACCATTGGCGGCAGAGGTTGTCGAAAGGCTCTGTGTGTGGGTGGTTTCGTACAGATGCAGTGGTGAAACAGATGTGTGTGTTTAGTCTGCATCAGTCTGGCTCACAGACTCTTTTTGTCCAAAATCTAATATCTTGATTATTTAAAACTTATATTCTGATAGAAGCATAAAATTGCTGAACTGACTCGAAGTAATGTACCAGTTAACTCAGAAATCTTCTTCTGTGGCTGTCAGGAGTCATTGCTTAGGACAAACATGGTGGGAAGGCAGGCAGGTAGGGCGGTGCCCGCCTTGGTGGTGCTCTCACCGTAAAGTGCTCGCTGGTTTGTGGGCATCCCGCGCTCCAGGCTGTGCGTGGAACCAGGGTGTTTTATTGCCTGATATATCCAGGATCTTGTTTACATAGATATATTTTTGCAAAGCTTGTTACCTTCTTCAACAGGAAAGGGGAAGAGACAAAATGAAACATGTAAACCCCTGTGAATGAGCCAGTGCTACTGTGGGAACCTTAAAAATGACTTCTAACGGCAGTAGTTACCAGGACTTCAGCTGGGGTAGAATTCTGCTTCAAAGCAGTACACGATGCAGACGTAAGCCCCAGTTACGAGGATGCTCTTTCCCGTGTAGCCGGTCCTCGGGAAGGACGTACCTGGTGCGCTGGGAGCAGCCGCTTCCCTCCCGCGGCTCGGGCTGGGGCTGTGCTCCTTGTGCTGCCGCCATGCGGAGAAGCTGCAGCGAGCTCCGGCTGCCGCAGAGGTTGGAGCAGCAGAACAGAACCGCCCCGCTTGCCGGGGCACCAGAAGTGAAGTGTCACTGGTCTTCCTCTCTGAAGATCACGAGTAGCCAGCGTGTACTGGAAAAGGAAGTCAGTTCTAAGCAGGCAGAGTCATGCTGAACACCAGCTGAAGTGCCAGCGTGTGACTGCCGAGAGGTTTCTCCCTGGAAGGTGGTGCAGGTCTCACGATGCAGTGGCCAGTTCACGCTTCCTAGCCGTTGGTGTGGAATGGTTTTAAAAATAGTAGTGTGCTGAAAGGTGGTGGGATCCAAGGGCGAGCAGCTTTGGGGATGACTCTTTCATACTTTGTATTTGGAAATTATGTCATTGTAGGATTCCCTGGTGGCATGGCTGTACTTTTTGGTTGGAAATGTCGTACTTGGGTAAAACTCGTTAGAATTGTTAAACTGGAGCTGAGTACGTCGGTCACAATGCTGCCTCCAGTAGAAGATTGAAGTGTGCAGCTCTCCGTAAGTATGCAAAGTGCCAAAAGAAGGAGAAATGCAGTGTTTTCAAGTGTAAGCTGCCATTCTGTGTGGATTAAACGTTGCAGCACAGATGATTTTTTGGATGCTTCAGAGAGAAGCAAGCAGTTGTCCAGGGCAGAGGATTACGGGCTTAAAGGGCGAGAGGGACATCTCGGCTCTGTGGACAGCTTCACCCCGTTGGGATGACAGCAGGGAGAACTGAAGGGTCGCTTTGTTAGGCAAACACGGATATTTTTCCAAAATGCCAGCCAAAGTTAATTTGTAAGAATCTGGAGATACAGCTGCTGTTTCCACAGGGTTAGGATGCAAGCAGCGAACACGATTGCCAGAAGAACCCTGCTGTATGTCATACACTTCTGGGGGCTGAGAACAAACTGATAAGGTGTTTTACCTTTAGCCATACAAGTCTTTTTCTTCCCCCAAAATCCAAAATTCACTTCTGCTGGTCTAGCCATCGTTTTATTAGGAAAATAACGTGAACGCTTTTTCTGAGCTCAGTGCCTGTGAAGGGAGGCCTGCCGATGACCTGTGTGTCAGAAGCGGAGAGCGCAGGTTCAGAGACGGCCGGGCGAAAGCCGCTGGCGTATCGAGGCGTGGCTGAGGGCTGAGGGCTGGGGGCGGTGAGTTGGTTCTTCCCGTGTCTGGTGATGGAAGCGCAAGCTGGGGCGGCAGCTCTGAAGCCCTTGGTAACAGGAGTGTGGCTGACGGGCTCAGGCTTGGGGTTTTCTAAATGAAGGATCTGGCGTTACCACACCATTGCCATTTATAAGCAGCATCTCTGGCTGCTAACCTTCTTACAGGTCTGTGCCCCGTTACCAAAACCTCCTAACGAAGCAGTCGGTGCTTCCAGCCCTACCGAATGTGAGAACACATAAATGGTATTGTGTCTGTGGGCAAGCTCTGTGAATTGGTCAACGCAGGACGAACAAGACAAATATTGTTACAAGCTAATCCCACTAGAAGGCATGCTAATTACTGAAGTATTGCAGGAATTCTGGATTTGGGTTTTTACCCTTTAAAGTAAAGTATTTACCAGACAAATACTTCCTGCCTGGTTTTGTTTGCTGATGGGAAGTGTCCATGCATCATGCTGAGTGGCCTTACAAGGATCTGTCCGAAACGTGGCCATCGGGCCTTTGCCGTGTTCAGATGGCACCGCTGTTGCGCGCAAGGCGAACGTTATGCCGTACGGGCTGGCGCGGGGTCCGGTGGGGAGAGCCGAGGGGTGGGCTGATGCACATTGAGTGGTTGCTCTGGTTACGCAATTACGGTTGCTTGATTCATGAGATCCTGGTGTGTGTCAGTACAAAGATACATTTTTAGCACTTTGAGGGTTTTAGTTTCCTTTTTTGACATGCCTAGGAAGCTGGTGTGGAAAGCCACAGTAAAGGTTATTGCTAGAGAAACCTCAAAAGTTAAGGGTGTGATATACGCAGTGACAAAAATCTTGCACGGGCAGCGATCTGCAGCTGTCCGTAAGTGCGTGTTCCAGTAACGCTTCTTCCCCAGTAACCCCAGGGCATGGAGAGCTCCGGCTGGGCTGCTCAACTACAATGTAATGTGAAGCATCCAAAATGGAAAAAATCACAAATGTTCACTAATTGTGTGCTCCTTGCACTTTTGGGTCTGATCTGCTGTCATACCTCCACTTGGAAAACTGTTTCACATACAGCGTCCTACAAAAAGTGGGAGTCTCGGACTGCACAGCCAAAATGACACATAGTGCTGTCCTTCTGTGGTTCTCTGAAGGGACAGTGGTAGACCAGGGCCTGAGAATTTTCCTGCAAACTTTCCTGTACCTTTTTCTTTCAAGAAGAACTTTCAAGGACCAAAATTCCGTGTTAAATCCAGACAAATTAAATATAGTTATGTGGTATTTGGGGACTGGGATATGGTTTCATCATTCATTTTTAGCCCTGGGAAAATATTTCACAAACAGCGTCTTCAAAGAACTGCTGTGTATGTAAGTGCCTGTATAAACCAGTGATAAAAAATTATCACAGATACATCCTGTCAAGATAAAGTAAACTTATTTTGGGGGTGATGTCACAGTGAAGTGTTGTGTACGTCCAAGCCGTCAGGCTTCAGAGCAGAGGCTCGTCCTGGCTGGCCTGCGTGCTGGGAGAGCGCAGCTGCGGCTTCCCGTCCCCGTGCGGGCTTGCGTGTGGATGCCCCGCCGATCCCTTCTGGGACCACGCCTTCCAGAAACTACCGCTTGCGTTATCTCTGTGGCCCCCGGGAAAGAGTATCTTCACGCCGTTCTTTGAGGGGCTCACCCTGGGCACAGTTCCTTTGGGTAACAGACTTTTTGGTATAGAATTCTTACTGGGGAACAGCCACCCTGTTTCTCCTAGGAGGAACTCCTGTGTAAATGCAGCCTTTGGTTCAAAAACAAGTGAGTAGTGAGCAAACGTAGCCTGTGTGCGTGCGCGCCCTGTGAGGAGAGGATGAGCAGAGGGGGAGCAGGAGCACTCGGTTTGCTTTAGCCATATAAGACCTAATAAGAGAGTCTTTGGCTGTGGATTCCTGTGTGCACATGGCTGGTCTGCCAGTCCTGAGCATCGCCGCTTCACAAAACCAGCCCACTACGCTGCTCGTTTAATTCGGGGCTGACGGGAATTTAAACTATGCAGGCCGGTCCCCACAGTGCCTCTCTTCATATGGGTTTGTACGCGCATGGACCCCTGGCAGAACAAAAAGGCAGGTTTGATCCCAGAACCAGGCTTTGAGGTTGTGTGTGAACATAGCTCTGTACAGAGCTGATCGGAAAGCAGGGTTCATTTTGTGGTATTTCAGCCATTTGGAATATTTTTATTTAAAGTAGGATAATTATCCAAAACAACCTATCGACCTTTTCAGAAATTACCTCCCTTGAACAACGTAAGTAGTTTTATAGTGCTTGCGTTATTCCAACTATATAATCCAAATACTATAATACTTTCGCATCAACTTTTTCTTTTTGCATAAACCAGAATCTGAAACTGAACTGATGGTGTTTAAAAAAATAGAGACCCTTGTTTCAGTAGAAAACTTAATCAAAGATGTTCTCTTGCAATATTTTATCTTGTTATTTGAATGCTGCATTTTCAGAATTTTCTTGTCAAAGCATTTTTTTCCCTATATTAAAAGGAAAGTCCTTATATGAGTACGGCACTTGATGATGGACTGTTGCCATCTCCTGTTTGTTCAGTTGCACTACATTGCGTAACATATGTGTAAAAATTAATTGCTCAAAACACGCGTCAGCTCCTTACAATCTGCATTTCTTAGTTGGCTGTTTATTTTTGGTACCAGCAGCTCTTACTCTAAACAAATCTAACTTAATCCCTGGTGAGGTACAGGACAGAGTGATTCCCGTAAACAGTGTTCTATTTACAGCATGAAATGCAAACACATCCCAGCCTTGCGTGGCCCAGTGCATCCTCCCCGCTGGTCTCTGCGTGGGCACTGGCGGCGCTTGGGAGGTTGCAGAGCGAGGGGAGGAGGTGTCGGGGCTGTACAGTGCCGCCCGCGCCCTGGGACCCCTGCGCTCGCTCGGCGGGCGAGCCGCCTGCCCGGGCTCTCCTGGGGCTGGGAGCTCGGTGGGCTCTTCTTTTTCAGTGTTAGGGTATGCTTTCTTTTGCAGCAGCTGCTGTGTTGGTCTTTTATTAGTCTTTTCTCCTCGCCTGATTTTTGATGCTCTACTTGAATATCTCCTCTAGTCTGGCTGTGTGTACCACGGTGTGAAATAATACCCTGAAGTGCTGCCTGAACTGCTCTCCAGAAGTGAATTTTGCCTGCTTATTGCACACAGTTAGTGTTTCCAGGAGTTGAAAGCAGCAGAAGTTATAAATAATTTTGAACAAGAAATTCCTAATGCTCTAAGTCGTACTCTGGTTGCGTTAAGCAGGCACTGAAAGTGCTGGGAAACAGAATTTTCAGCTTGGTATTGATTGCTTAGTCGTGTCACACGTGAGCCTGTCAAGGGACATGTTGTGTCCTCACTTAGAATGAGATTACTGGCAATTAAAAGCCATTTTAACAGTCTTTTTTTTTTTTTTGTGATGAGAGACTTAAACTAGGGCTGTGTTTGAATTTTTTGTTTGATATTTTGAAAAGAGCGAGAGGCCCTTTGGTAGGTGTGATCTGTCATGAGATGGTGCTGCTGGCACCACAGACACCTGAAAGGAAAAGCCAAGATGCTGGTGGCAAAGCGCCGTTTCGGCAAAACGGGCCCCGCGGCTGCCCTGCTGTGGGTGCACCGAAGGGTCTGCACGGGAGCGTGTGCCACCCCCTCCCCTCTCCGTCAGCCGCTGCACCGGGGATGTCGGATCCCACTCCGAGGCCAGAGCTCGTCCATCTCGGCTGGAGCCTCCCGCAGCTCCAGGTTGCTTTGTGAGCTGAAGCGTCCTTAGCTCCAGTTGGCCTTTAAAAAACCAACCAGTCACCCAACACGGCCCCCAAACCCCTCTGAAGTGAACCCCATCTCTGTGCGGATTCAAGCTTTTGAACTTCGAGCTGAAACGGAACAGCTGTGCAGGTCTTGCACGTTCCGTAATGAACCGCCGCGGTCAGGTACTCAAAGACACGGTTTATTTACATGATGTACACACGTTCTCACAGAGTGGCAAAAGTCCCTGCTCTGTGCGGGTGGCTTCATACGTCGGTGTATTCGTGGTAGATGCGCACTTCTGACCTTCTGACACTCTGGAGTGATCTAATGCTCTCGCTCCTGGTTCTCATGTTTGACTTTCTGAACAGCCTTCGTGAGAATGATCTGCACATGAAGAAGTAAATGATTGGATCCAGACAGACGTTACACGCGGACAGGAACAGTGTCATTTCCTTACAGTAATACAAGATTCTGTGTGCAGAGTCATCTAAGATTTTGTCCAGATGGCTAAAGGTAAAGGGTATTCTGCACAAATGATACGGCAGAAAGCAAGTGAAAAATACAGCCACAACGACCCTTATGCTTTGGTTGTGCTTTCGTTTTCTGCTAGATGAGCTAATGAACTGTTTGCTTGATTTATAAATGTACCTGGATATGGCAATGTAACACCCTATCAGTACTATCAGCACCACGACAAACGTGCAGGTGTTGATGTAGATGACGGCTGTGTGCCACTGCACTCCCAAGGGAGACTTCAGCTTCATGCAGTCGTCGATGTTCTTCTTCGTCGGGTAGCCGTTTGTGAGGATCAGGTTGGGCAGAGCCAGGAAGGCCATCACAACCCACACGCAGGCAGACAGGACCTTGGTGAAGGTGATGCTGTACATCCTGGAGTCTCCAAAAGGCTTTACTACTTTCAGGTAGCGGTCAATGCTGATGAGTCCGAGGAACACGATCGTGGTGTACATGTTGGTGTAAAACAGAACCGTGGTGTACCGGCACAGGAAGGAGTTGAAGTGCCAGGGTCCCAGCTGCGAGTCCTGGATTATCTTGAAAGGGAACGTCAGTGTCATGAGAAGGTCTGCAACCACAATGTTCTTGAGGTAAAATATAAAACTCGTTTTATTTCTGATGTGGAAAAAAATCCACACCGCTAGGCCATTCAGCAAGATGCTTGCCAGGAAAATGATGAGGTAAAGCACAGGCAAGACGATGGTGGTGAACTCGTTGTGCGTGGCGTTCCTGAGCAAGCCTGCTGTGGAGTTGGGTGAGGTGCTGTTGTCTTGGCTCAGACGGTCATCTGTGGGAACGAGGGAAAACAACAAGTTTAAAGTGTGTTTCTAGTGTTTTACAAACGGAGCCGTTTTAGAACTGTCCTCCAGAAAACATCTCATCTCTGAACAATTCCAGAGGCTGCTCAGATTAACCAGCCCGGAAAACTGGAGTTTAAAACTGCTCCTAAGCATTGAACCTGTCAAAATAAATGTGCCTGTGGCCTGCTAGGCTCCGAGCACAACGTCTGTGCTTCCTGCTGAAGTGTAAAGGTGTTTCTGCAAATAGTTTGTCAGGGAAAGACGGCAGGTTGTGAGTGCGTGTGCATTCCCGAGGTTCCCGTACCGCTTGCGAGCTCCCTGCCTGCCCTTGCTGCCGCCCTGTGGGTGAGGAGATTGGAAGGCCCAGCCTGGAGGGTGAATGCCGCGTGGCGAGGGGCGGCAGCGCAGCCCTTTTCTGGCTGGAGGCACTTTGTGCTTTGTGTGGCTGTCGGAGGGACCTGTTCCGCGAGGCCCGGGTTGGGCGCTGCGCAGCACGTGCGGGGCTGGTCCCTGGCACCCGGTCTCATGGCCGTGCCGGCAGTGTCCTCCCTCTCTGTGGCACGAGGCCACGGAGCCTGGGATGTGCTCCAGGGACGTGGCAGTTACGCCGCTTTTCGGGGGGCTGGTGGCTGGCGCAGTGGTGAGCGGGGTACGGCGGGCGCAGGCTGCAGCAGTGCTGGGGCGGGGGCAGCAGCAGGGCCTGGCCAGCCTTGTGATGGGGGGTTTGTGCAAGTAAAGGTTTTTGTGGTATTCAAAGAAAATAAATCGCCTGGAAATTCTCTGCAGAGAGAACGAGGGAATGCGGTTAGCAGAAGGTGAGGAGGATCCGAGTTCCCTCAATCCGCCCGCCGTCCCGGTGGCGCCAGGCGCTCTCCAGGCTGCAGGCTCCGGTCTGCGGTGCCCGCCATCGGCCACGTGCGGGGTGTGGGCGAATGCAGCTGCGCACCAACGTGATGGGAACGGACCGTTAATCAGAATTACAGGTGTCAGCTCTTGGCTGTCTGGACAGAATGCAGCTTCTGAGCTGAGGTGGTCTGTTTATCAAGAGACGGGAATCTGGAGAGACTCCTTGGGCCTGTTAAAGCACTAATTTAAAACTTAGCTCACTTAAATGTATTTAAAAATCACGGTCTGTGGGGATTTTAAGATTTCACGTGTAAATGTTTGTGACAAAACTTCTTATAAATTCTCTCATAAAACGATAGCACATTTTATTTCATGCTGTGTGTGCTCTGAAGTTGACTGTGTGGTAAAGCAGGGCTGGCGCCCGTGGGGGCAGCCCTTGGCGGTGTTCAGACAGCCTTTTCTGAAATGACTTCTTTCTTCAAAGTGGTAGTAGGAACGGATAGTAATACAATAAACACTTCCAAATCACTTATGTTTCCAACATTGCTTTACCTGGCAGTTTTCCGTACGACAAATTGTACCCCATCGTTTGCGCTGCTGTAGGTTTTCAGCTGCAGTGATTTTCAGGAGTCCCGCTGGCAGCCGTGGATCCAGGACGCGGTGTGGGCTGTGCCAGCATTACGTGCTGGAGGAGAGAAAGTGGAGTTAAAACCAGAGCAAAACAGAAGACCCCACCTTCCTCTCTGCAGCGTGGAGAAGAGCTTTGTGAAATGAGCCTCCGCCAGAATTCCCAGTGAACGGGCTGAGGCGTGCTGACGGCTGATGGCCGGACACTGCACAGCTGTGTCACTGCCACGTCTTCACTTACAGCTGGGCGTCCGCTGCACCATTGCAGGCAGTCCTGCCCGCAGCAGTTTTGGTAAGCCTATCAATTCCCCTGTTAAAACTATTTCCCTTTCTCCATCTCACTAACAGGGCTTAGCTGGAGCCGTATTGCTATAATATTTAGCAACGTTATTCTGACTTCCAGCGTGAATATCTCTGTGACCACTTCTGTCTCGCATGTTCCTGTACCAGTGCCTGTCATTTAAAGAACCCATCTCCATCTCTGGTGCATAGCCCTCTGCCTGTGTCTCTTTCTCTACTGGGACTTCACTTACTGCGGAGCAAGCCCAAACCCTTCTCTTATTTCTGTAAGTCTTCAAGATACCAGCCCTTCTTTGTGTCTGCTCCAGTTAAGATCATCTTCCGTGAATCCCATTGGCAGATATTCCGCGCCGTTTCACAAATGAGCTTTAAGAAAAGCTTGTTTTGTGGCCGTTGGGTTCCTTGTCACCACTGAAACACCTCAGCTAACATTTTCTAGGATCTCACTTCTTCAGTTCCGACTTGTGTCTGCGCTAGGCAGGTGGCAAACGGCTGTGCTGGGGTCAGCTCTGACACAGTTCTGTCCCCTTGGTGCTTCGCAGGGATCGGTGCCAGCATGGCACTGGCTTTTTTGTTGTCAGCTGCGTGATGTTGCGATTTTTTGTCCCAGCAAACTTCAATTAAAGTTTGTTAACTTCTGTAAAAATATCTTGGATTTCAACTTTTTAAAACTTACCTTCCTAGTTTTGATTTCTTTCAAAAAATTTGGACTAAACTGTTGCAAAAACCTGGACTGGGACTAGTGAGCCTCTAGCAGCCTGGCCAAGAATGTCCTTTTCTTTAGTTGGTACTGGATTTGGGAGTCTCCAGGTGGGTATTTCTACACCACCTTTCTCACCTTTAAAATGAGTGTACCAGTATTTGCAAACATACTGTCCCCGTTACTGCAGTAGCTGAAGTTTGTCCCCAGCTGCCAGAACATGCTGGTTTAATGGCCTCATGCCTTTGTTATGATCGGCCGCCACAGCTGGTTTCTTACTCCTTGGTGAAGACTCTTGACTTTATTCCTGACATCTCTCGTTTGGACGCCACCTTTGGGGTTTTTTTTGATCTTGGACGTTTCAGTGGTGGATGCCTGGGAGAGGATTTTTTTTTTTTTTAAGTTTATCATCTCTCACTTCTTGAAGTAGAAAAGTTTCATATGTAATTCTGACATCTATGTGTATAACTTTATAATGTATCCAGCAAATTGGGGTGGAAATTGTAAGCTCCTGTTCCTTTCTTCTGGTTTTGAATGAAGTGCTTGAGAAGCCACCCTACAAGGAGTACTGAAAAACTGCAGAATCTAACTTACGCTATCTGTGATGGTGTTCTAATGTTTTGATGTTGTTCAAAGAAATTTTGACAATTCCAGTTCATAAGAGTACATTCCTGATTATTGCTTTACTCTTGGAGTATGCAAATGCATTGATTTTTTCCGTGCTTCACTTTCTGTTTACAAGTTTTGCTAGGAAAACTGGCAAAATAGTTCAGATCTCAGCAGTTACACGGGGCCTGACTGCCTCTCGCGTGGGAATGGATAGCTGATCAGAGAATCGTAGAATCTTTAGGTTGGAAGAGACCTCCAAGGTCATCAAGTCCAACTGTCAACCTGACACCACCATGCTACTAAACCATGTCCTGATCAAATTACTGAAGCCCTTTTGCAGATCTGAAGTTTTTTAGTGTGATTATCGCTGTTACGAACTGCATTGAATTGTCACAAGATGGCAGTAAAGCAAATCGTTATGTTTTAAAGCTCCAGTATAAATTCTGTTTCTACTCTTTTAAGCCTTTTATTGGTTTGGCTTCTTATCTGGCATTGTTTGCTCTGTTAATAACTGGGGTCCGTGATGAGACTGTCTGGGGTATTTCAGATATTTTGTTTTCTCTTGGTCTGAGAAGCAGTAACCTATTGCTTTTTTGCTGCTGTTTATAATTTGCAGCTCTCCTTTTTTTGCCCAGGAGGCAGCGAGATCAAACGAATATGTGACTTTATGAAAAGATGCATATCTGTCTTATGCAAATCAGATGCTTATTTCCCTGCTTTTCAGAGTTCCTTTTAAGTCTGTAATTCCTGGTCCTAGTCCCTGGCAAGGTCCCTGCTCGCCGGCTCTTCAGGCACATGCTCTCCCAGGTGCTCAGCCCAGAGAAGTCAGCGAAGCACTGGTTCTGTTGCCTGGATCCAAGGCCGTGCGACTGCTGACTCCCGTGTTCCCGTGCTGTAACCCTGGGAAAGCACAGCAGGGTTCGATGGAGCTGGGGATCAGATCTGTGCCAAATGGCCTTCTCATGTGCTGTGGGTTACCCTGGGTGCCAAAGGGATTTGCTCTAAATCCTGACAGAAAAGGCCTGTTCCTTTTTCCACGTGCATCAGTCCTTTTAGGTGGATGTTGTCGCTAAGAGACCATAAAAATGTCACACCAGGTAATGTCTGTGAATGCCTCTTCGTGTACAGACAGCCCCTGCGCTCTCTGAAGATTCTGTCTCCTGTTTTACAGGATCTCTGCCTAAGCTGTGCTCTGGCCTCTCCCTCTAGCTTGCACCGTTTGCGTTCCCGTCCGCATCCCGTGCATTACTGTCGGCAGGGATGGGCCATCCACAGCATCCTTAAGGCTCTCAAGCTCCAGTTCAGTGTGGATCGAAGTCCAGTGTCCTTCCTCCTTGCGGGTAGTGTCTTGTTTCTTGGGTACTGTCACTGTGTTTCCTGTCTCTGCGGGGCTTGCCTCTGCCTCCTGGGGTCTGAGGGTATCAGCACTGCTCCCGCGCTTGCCCTGCAACTCCTCTGCTTGTCTGTCTGCAAAACCTGCGCTTGTGGGAGCAGCCGGGCTGCTGGGTTGTTGGACTCTGCTGTCCCTTCCAGGTGTGGCACGGGAAGGTGCGGCAGGGGTGACAGGAGCAGCAGCATCCCATCTCTACGCTTTTCCAGTCAGCACCGTATACTTTTATCGAGCCCCGTACGGGCTTGCTGATTCCTGCCCAGCGCGCTGGCCGCGGGGTCACTGCTGCGTGCGTCTCCCTGGCCAGTGAAGATGTGGCCGCGCTCTCATTGCCCAGGGAAATAGGGGTCACCTGGAGGCCATGCGGGAGCCTGCGCCTGTTCCTGCGGAGCAGCTAGGATCAAGCCTCTGGATGGATAGATACCTCTGTGTCATCTTATTCATCACGGGTTTTATGTTAAAACATGTTCCAGAAAAATCCCCACGAAGTGTGGGTTGGAAGAAGAAGGCGGCAAACTCTGTACAAGTGTATGCGGTGACAGGTACCCTGCCTTGCTGGCACAGCCCAGCTCAGCGGAGAGGCTTCGGAGCGTGGGGCGGAGGCGAGAGACAACGCCTGCTGACGGCTGCCCTAATTATCAGCTGAAGACTTTCCCTTGCGTTGCTGTAGCTTGAAGCTTTAAAGTCTTAAACAAACAGGTTTGTGCAGAGCAGCAGAGAGGTGCGGGCAGCTGGCCCCTGCTGCACAGAGCTGGTTGTGTGAGGAAATCCTGGGATGCACGGAGGCGAATCTGCTTAGACTCGCCGGTCCAAAGGTGTTTCTGTAGTTCCCTATGTCAGTCTGTCAGGCTGAGGGGCACCTGGAGTAGTGTGGCGTCATGATTTACATGCTAGGGTTGGTGAGTCAAATCTGGTGTATCCCTATACTCCAGAAGCTTCATTTTTCCTGATAAAGACCACTGTATGGCAGACTCCAGGAGTAGGAAGAAAGTTGCCACATATGGAGAATTCACCCTTCTCCATGTGTTCTCTTGGAGTGGGAGATGCACACTGCTTTCTCTTTAAAGAGTATTGTAAGAGGTTTTTATAGTTGTTCACTGACTGTGCACTCTGATAGTGGCTTGTTCACTTGTTTGAATGTGGTGTTTCTGTGCTGGGCAAGGTTGGTTTTGCACTCCTTGTCCAGTTCTGCTGACGCTTTCCTTCTGACCAGTGTCATCCTAACCAGCTGGCGTATTCTTCCATATAAATATATTCTGCCTGCGTGCTTTTGAAGACGCACTAGAAGCTGCTCCTTTATTCAGGTAGCTTTTAAAACCAGGATACTTTTTACTTCTTGCAGTTTGTGCACTTGGTCTGTTGTTGGCTTTTTGCTATTGCTCCCCTAAAGGGAGCTGCATTAAACCTGAGTTAAGTACCTGCTGTTTCACAGGTGAGGCAATCCTTTACTGCTGGTGTTGACAGACTGGTTTATATGCATGACTGCTACAGCTTCAGATGAGAAATTAAATAATAGGCTGCATGGCAGACCTCAGTGTCATACGGGCAGGGAATGACTGTAGAGTTTTTCTAGTGACTAAGCCTTTAAGTTGCTTCACTGTTTAAAGAAATTCTGTATCCTCAGATCTGATTGTTCTTTTTTCATCTTATTTACAACTTTTTAAAAATTAGAAAATTCTCTTTGTGAACTAGACTAGATATTCTGGGTCGTAGGGCTGCAGAGTGTTAAGTGATTTTTTGATGTGTGGCTCCTTGCCAGTAAACCTGCGTTCATCACCCTGAAGTTCGGTAAATGACAGAGTTAATGTGAACGGTAGAGATGTGAGACCGTTTATTAGATTTGCTGCTGGCTGGCTGCAGTTACGTTCTGTTCTGTTGCCCGTCAGAACCAAATCACTGAGTTAACTGTAAAGATTTAAGGGAAAAAAGCATCAGTGCAGGCTGCAGGGGGAGCGTATGTGAGTATAAAGCTTCTGCAGGTAGACAAGTGGTGCGTCCCAGCTCTCGGCTTTATTTCCGTCCGCTCCTATGCTGATCACCTGAGCAAGCCTGAATGTTCTGGTTTTCCCTGCTTGCACCTATTCGTCGTCCTTAGTGCTTTTTTCCCTGTTCCCTGAAAGAGAGCCCAGTCCCGGTACGGGGACACTGGCACCTTCCCTTCCTCGGAGGCCTCTGTTAACAGATGTCCGACTCCTTTTGGTGAGGGTGTATGTTAATGTGCTGCTAATGCAGGGTGGAATAACTTGCTGTTCCTGTTGGAGTTGGTACCTACAGCGAGTGAGTACCCGCCTCTTACTCTCTTGCTTTGCACACTTTCTTATTTTTTGCATTTTTCTAGCTCTACACCCCCGTCCGTGGAACTGTGCTTCCGTGCCTGTTGTGCCGAGAGATGCCGTGCTGCCTGCGGCAGCGCACGGGGTGACAAGAACTAGCTAACACCGGGGTTGGTGTTAGCCACCGCAGCAGCTCGTGCTCAGATGTCATCACCTACTGAGTACGGCGTCTTTCTCCCGCGGAGGGGCTGGGAGAGCTGAGATGGGCCGGAGAAGGCGCAGGGGCTGCTGCAGCCTGCATGGCTGCCCAGCAAGAGGGACCCCAGCTCGCCGTTCTCAGTGGTGCCCGCTGGCTGGACGGGAGGCAGTGGGCACAAACTGAGAGTTAGGAAATCAGATCTGAGCACAAGAAATTTTTTTTTTTTTACTGTGCAGGTGGTCAAACATGAATGCAGGTTGCTCATGGAGGCTGTGGATCTCCATCCTGGGAGACCTCCCGACTGGGCACGGCCCCACAGCCTGGCGTCGCCGGCCCTCCCTGGGGTGGGGAGCTCTGGGGTGCCCCCGCCCCAGCCACGCTCCGCTCCGGTGCAGGGGTCCCCAAGTGCCTGCTCCTGTGCCCCTGCCAAAGGCTGGCTGAGCTCCGTGGGGGTGTCTGCCACCCCGCCTGCCTGGCCCAGCTGGCTGACACACCTTGGCTGCTCTGAACGGGGAGCTCCTTCAACGGGGAGAGGGTGGAAACAGCCCTGCGTGGGGCTTTGTGCCCTTGGCTCCCGGTGCCAGCCTTCCGAGGTGTGTGGCGGCGGAGGGGCCTGCAGACACGACATGCTGGTTCCCTGTGACCAGTAACGCTGCCATGCCTAACCGACCGAGTCACGGACAGGCTGAAAAGTAAGAAGCAGGATATAACTGTCTCCAGCTGTGGCTTACGGTTCTCATCTCTTCAGTCGCATACAGAAACAGGAACCACTGCCTCTGCTCAGAAGGCTTCTCCTTTGCCCCAGTATCTACTACAAAACCCCCTTCTTGGTTTTCAGGTTCCTCCTTGAACTTCCCTCTCGATTCCAGCCCAACTTTTCTCTCACGTGTCTCTGAACAGCACGGTGTCCTGGCCCTGGGCAAGCCACCGTGCTACCTGCTTCCACCTGCCTTCGGCTGGTGGAGCAGCTTCTTTTGTCTCCAGGACCCCATCCCGTCCGTTGGTGGTCAGCAGGAGCCCATGAAGGCATGGCTAGGGAGAGTACCTCCCCGTGGAAGCCTCTGCCAAACGCCTGCGTCGGGACGCTCGTGGGAGCAGTCCCTCCATGTCTGCGCTGAGACGCGCTGCTGACGGGGGCTTCCTTCCCCACGCTTGTTTTGCCCGAGAGGTGTCTCCGGGAAGCAATACCTGTGTGCCATTTCAGAGCTTCCCGCGCGCAGCCACGCACTGACGTCTGGGGTTTGGCCTTTCGCAGTGCTTTGGGTACGGCGCCGAAGGTACCATGCGTGTTTCCAGTGCCTGCGCTAGATCCACCATGCACCTGAGTAACCAGCAAAACGTGCGCGTTGACCCTTCCTGCGTCCGTCTCGGCCCGCGCTTTGCTGTGGGTGCTCCCCGAAATCTCGCCTTCGCTTTGCACCTGTAGCTCAGTTGTTTTACAGCTGCAGGAGAGCCCAAACTGGGTGTAGCAGAATGCTGCCATCAGCATTAACTAATACTGGTTAATAGGCAAAATTCCCAGTTTGGGGGAAGATGCCCTTAGAATAACATGATTTCCTCACTTAAAAAATAAAAATATTTGGACAGATCTAATTTTCTGAAGGTTACTTTTGGAATATTTTGTCCAGATGTAATCATTAATTTTTTTCTCATTTCAGGTGAATGACTGTGAACCCTTGTTTTCCCCTGTGTGGGGTAGCTCTGACGTGAGGCCTTTTTGGGGTGCTGCCTGAACTATTGGATTCTTTCTTGCAGCTGTCTTTGAACTGTTCCTCGTTAAGAGTCCCTGGATTCATATTACTTACTTGGAATCAGATTTTCTGCGCAGAGGCTACAAAATCTAGTAAATGTTCTTAATCATTACTCTAAGAGTCTTTATTTTTTAAACTTCTTTGCAGAACCTAAAGATGCATGAATTTTCTTTCCTCTTGAATGTGCATCGTAGTTCCTAAGTGACGGTGGAAAAATGCTTTGTAGTCCTGTGTTGCATTCAGGACACGCGTGTGCGTTTGTCGTGACCCAAAGCAGGCGCTGCGGCCTGGCGTGTGTTGCGGGGCCCGGCCGTGCGCCTGCTGCTTCGCTCTGCGCGGGCTGGCCGCAGCAGCTGGCTGCACGCAGGCCGGTCTTCTCTGTGGACGCGGCCAGGACTTCGCCTGCCGACCCTGAAGCGGTGTGGTCTGAGGTGCAGTGCTGAAGGACATCTGCCTGAGGCTGCAGTCGCTGCGGCACAAAGAGCTCAGAGAGAACTGCCAGCAGGGATGGTGTCCTGTTGGGCAGCAGGTGAATGGCCGCCGGTGGTGGAAGAGGAGCTTGTGCTGCGATCGCTCGCTTTTTTGGTTTTTTTTTGGTTTGGTTTGGTTTTTTTTTTGGTTTTTTTTTGAAAAAAAAAGAGCACAATGCAACGGTTGGCAGAGTTGGGATAATTAATGTTTTCTCGGTCTGGCAGCCTGTAATTAGACAGGAGGAAAGGATTAGCTCTGGAATGTTTCCTTTGCTCCTTTCTGGAAGGTGCTGATGGGTGTTCCTGGCTGCACAAAGCCTGTTGATGGTGGAGGCTCTGCTGTAGCCCTGTGGAGCTGCTTTCTTTGAACCCCCATCGAGAATATGCCGTGCAAGATGTAGCTTCCACGCGCTGCGCTCTCAGGGGAGTTAGGTGTCGGTGGCAGTCCTGGAGGTCTGAGCAGTGTGGTCCTGGCCTCTCCCCTGGCTCCGCCGCCCGCTCCCTGCTCTCCAGGTGGCCTCCACCAGGCCTTTCAGCTCCATCTTGCCATCGTCTTGGCAGCTGCTCACCAGCTCCAGCTCCTCGCTCAGAGCAGTGTTGGCTGCGGCTGGCTGACCGGGACCGTGTCCGCTCAGGCGGTGAGTAGCTCCTGGGATGGAGACTCCATGGCCTCTCTGGGAAACCTTCTCCAGGGCTTGAACACCCTCACAGTAATTAAAAAAAAAAACCAAAAAAAAAATATCAAAACCACTGCTACCAACAAAAAATCCCTGTATTCAGCTGCAGCCTCCTGTGTGTCCGTTTGCCCACTGCCTCCTGTCCTGGCACAGGGCACCACTGGCAGCGGCCTGGCTCCGTCCTCTCTGCACCCCCCTTCGGGTGTTTGTACCCGTGGAGGAGATCCTCCCGAGCCACCTCTTTTCCAGGCTGAACAGTCCCAGATCCCCAAGTCTCCCTGCACGCAGCGTGGCCGGGCAGCGCAGGGCCGGGAGGAAGGATGCCATCCGTGCCCTGCTGGCACTGTTTTGCCGAGTGCGGCCTGGGAGGCTGCTGGCTGACGTCCGAGGTGTCCGCCAGGCCCTTCCCTGCGGACCTGCTTTCCAGCTGGTGCCCTGGCCTGTCCTGGTGCGGGGCTGTTCCTCCCTGGGGCAGGGCTTTGCCCTTCTCCTTGCTGAGTTCCATGAGCTTCTGTTGGCCGTTTCTCCAGCCTCTCGAGCTCTTCACAAGCTTCTCTCGCCACCTTTCCATTCCCTGGGTTCTGCTTGTGTTCTTGTGGGCTCTGTTCCTGGCACAACGGGCAGTGTGGAAACCTAGGTCAGATCATCAGCCTTCAGTTCCACGGGCTGTTCCTTGTCCAGTGTGCTTCATTATCCCGAAGTCACAGTCCTTTAAATTCTATAAAGACAACAGTCTGGGCAAAAGGCAAAAACTGGTTATTCAGTCTCAGCATGCGGTGCTTGGGTGGTCTTGAGCTCCTTCCAGAGGAGCTGGCTTCTGCTCTGGCAGCCGGCTGCTGCACCAAGTGCTGCGCAGAGCGTGGGGCTGTGCAGCCGCTCCCCGCTCCGCTCTGCGGCGCAGCGACCCGAGAGGCCTCCGCTCTGCAGCGCCTGCGAGGCAAGGCTCTCCCGGGCGCCAGGCTGGGCTTGTTGGGGCTTCTTGCTGAAAATATTTGGTTTTAGGTTTGATTACTGGTGTTTTGCAATGAAAAAGGTTAAGTTAATAAGCTCATAATTAAACTTTAAAAGCAGTCGAGGTGTTGTCTGGGTCACAAAGAAAAAAAATGAAGGCGTGTGATTGTGCTACACCTTCATCCGTTGTAGCTCTGGCTGTTGTGCCTCTGTCACGTCTCTCAGATGCTACGGGGGAGACTGTGAAGAAATATCTCGAGGGGAAAAAACATTATTACTGGTACCTGCACGTAGGCACTGCCATTGAAGCTTTTAAATAATTCGTCTCGCCTTTAGGTGTTTTACTTTGCATTAAAACAACTTGTATTGATTTTTGTAATCTGCAGTTCTAATTCACGATGCAAAAGGACAAAAATACCCTCATCCGCTGTTGTCAGCGGGGGTTTTTGTGCTCCAGTACTGCTGTGACACAATTTACCGTGTTAGCTGCTTGCAGCAACACCACTGTTTCACAGAGGAAGGAACAGGACACGGGGATTTTTGGGGTATGACTGGGAGAAGTTCATCCTGGTGCAACCCCGGCTTTTCACAAGCAGCCTGGAGAGTTCCCACTCCGCTGTTCTCAGAAACGGGCGGACGGCACATCCTGGGCTGGTTTCAGGGCGCCGGCTGCCGAGAGCTGCTGCTCTTCCTCTGGCCCAGCTGTTTCCAGCTCTTGGCTGTACCTTGTGCGGTGGCAGAAGCTGCCGGTGTCGTGAGGGTGATACAAGCCTGGTTTATAACAGCTCATCATTAATTGGCACTTTGATATATATCACCGACATTTTCCCGAGGAAATGCAAGAAGTAGTGGTTATTGTCATGTCTGATGTGAGGTTCAGCGTTGATTGGATGTGGA
The DNA here is from genome assembly GCA_011801015.1 of Ardeotis arabs. Lineage (NCBI taxonomy): Eukaryota > Metazoa > Chordata > Aves > Otidiformes > Otididae > Ardeotis > Ardeotis arabs. The sequence continues at coordinate 175,195 of JAAGAY010146749.1, read as the reverse complement.
AACCTACTTTTGATAATTGATGGTGTGATTTCACTTTTTCATTTATTTATTTGTTAAGGCAGTATGGTAACTTTTTACGTTGAGAAGGGTTAAAGCGGCTGAAACGTAGGAATTAGTATCTCTGACTTCCTCCAGTGCTTTCTTGGCAGCCCTTGGGGTAGTGTCTCCTGCAGGTTTCCCGCGGAGCCCGGATAGCTGGCAGGAGTGCGGTGGGTCTGTAGTTCCTGGTTTGGCAGTGCGCTGTCACTTAGCTCCAAACGTGTGGTAAATATTTCAAGTTTAATGCTGCATTTTCACGGCAGATGTTCTGAGCTTTCCCTAGCGCTGACCTGGTGGAACAGGAGGTCCTTCTGGACTCTGCTGTGCGAAGGTGAGCTTGCCGTGAAAGGGGAGAAGCAGCTTCCCCCTTGGCTTGTTCCTGGGTGTATTCACCTGGGGCTGCGTGCAGCGAGCGGGGCAGGCTTCCCGCTTGGGAAGGAGCAGCTGGCCTCTGAAGGGTGCTTCCGTCTCAGCCAAACTCCAGCTGTGCCTTGCTCCTTCCCGGTGCTCCTTCCGTCTGGCTGCCCTGCCCAGACATCTTCGCGGCTCGGCTGTGCTGCCAGGATCCGTGCCGCCGGGATCCGTGCCGCCATGCTGTTCCCGACGCCCCGGCACCTGCGAGCTCTGGTGCTCCAGCACCCGGCGCAGGCGCATGCTAGCGCGCGGCGGGGCGCGGGTGCTGGGTGAGCTGGTCTCCCCGCTCCCGCCCTGCCCCGAGGGGGCCCCGGCAGCCAGGGAGGGGAGCGGAGGGTGAGACAGCGGGGCTGAGCTGGGAAAGGCAGCCCTCCGCAGGGAGGGAGGAGGAACCACGGCTGGGGCTGCTGGAAATTTGCTGTATTTTTCTCACACACCCCTAACACAAACAAATGCTTTCTGTTTCCGAGGGCCCTGCACGCCCTTCGGCCTCTCTCCCTCATCTGCTCCCCTGCTCTCCCGTCCCTCCGGCAAGAGCTGGCCCGCGTCCTCCGTGCCGGGGCTGTCCCCAGGTGCTGCCCGCTCCCCGTGGAGCGGGGAGGGAGGAGAAGGTCGCTGGTGGCCAAGAGCTGGCTGCCCACCAAAGAGTACGGTGCCCACCAGAGCGGGCTCAGAGCCAGAGATGTCCCGGCGGCTGTGGTGCGGTCCGGGGCCTGTGCTGCTGGGAGGGGATCCGAGACATCGCCTGAGTGCTGGCCTGAGTTTCCCAGTTTCCCTTTTTAAAGGAAGATTGCAGAATCTTCTTTAAAAAGATGGAAAAAAGCGTGAAACACTAGCAGTTCCCAGACCAAGCATACCCAACGAGGAGGCAGATGGCTGCAGTCCCTGTAGTGCACAACCGGCATCACTTCTTAACGTACAAAAACTTTAATTTCACTGCTACTTCCAGTTCTTCCTAACTAAGATGACCCTTCTCAATCTAAAATACTCCTTAAATGACATCACTTTTTGAAAGTACCTTATATATTTCCCAAACTTTGAGCCTAATCAGGTGTATAGTGTGTAAGTTGCTTCTTCGGAGCTATGTGGTTTTTCCAGTGAGCCTGACAAGTTTTGACATGATCCGAGTGAAGTATGAAGGAAGAGCACCTTTATTCTCTGTAATATAATTAAGAGGATTCAAGTGTGCTCTCCTTCACTGAAAGAGGTGAAAAGGAATACAGGTACAAACCTTTTATAGCAAATTCAGAAGTTACAGGCACGGAATCTTACTCTGTACGAATTAAGCTCCGTCAGGAAGGTAGTTATTGAAGCCGTGAGCCCTCCTGCACTTCAATTCATGTCTTAGAAGGAATGATTAGTAGAAAACCATTTTTTTTTACGACTGGGAAAAAGGACTAACATTTAATGTTGAATGACTAGAAGATTAGCAAAGTCTTGCTATTTCAAGAACTTTTCACATTTTCAGTTGATCTGATGCTCGATGTATGCCTCCAAGTCTGGTTTTCAGCAACTGTATCTTAATTCCTGTCTTCTTTTTACTTGAGGGCGATTAAGATTAAGAAGATTCACAGAACAACTTATCAAATGCTTTTCAGATGCTCAAAGATCGCTTACCTGTCACCATTGTCACCTTCCGCTTGTCTCGGAGCTGCATCTCGATAGTCCCTTAGACTCCTGCAGAAGGCATCTTGGAACTACAGCAGGCACAAGAGCATTTCTGGCGATAAGACAGTTCCATAAACCATGTCTGGAAGTAAACTTTTTTGCTTCTGATGGCTTTTTTTGCGATACTTGATCAGAGAGTTAAAATTCCCCTGGCCAGGAGCAACTGGAGCGACTGGCTTTCTCATTCCTGGGAATGACTCACATGCCAGGGTAGGCGAGCGGCGCGCTCCCGCTCACTTCCTGGCTCCGGAGCGGGCGCCCGGGACGCAGACAGTGATTCACCTGAGAGGTGGGTTAGTGCCTGTTGCAGGCTGCAGCCTCCCTGCAGGGAGACGTTGCGAGCAGGCTGAAATCGTGTGTTACGCCAGCCTGTGCAGCCGTGCCCGCGTCTTTCGGTTTTGTCTGCAGGGTGAATGCGAATTTAATGTGATTCTGAAAAATCCTGGGCTGGCTAGATGCAAATGTCTGCTAATTGAGATTGTAACGTCAGTTATTAACTTGGCTGTATTTAGATATCTGTAATGTGCATTCAACAGATCCTCTCCTGGATCTGTTGGATGAAAGCAAAGTATTAAGTCTGTAACTAGATATTTTACCTGAAATGACTGGACTGTCTGCTTACGGCATGCTTTCACTGTCGTGGTGTCCTTTAAGGCTCCGGCTGTGAGCCCTCCGTCCTGCTATCAGCGGTCCTGGGGGGGAGACATTTAGAGTGAGATAGCTCAGTGCCTTACAAGCATGGGAATAATCATGGCAGTAGTTATACTAGAGCAGAACTTTGCTTCGTGTCGGTAGAGGATGAAGTGGTTAATGTCCCATTTCTGCCGCCATCATAAAAACAAAGCAAGTGTATATGTCCCTCATTAAATCTTCAGGAGAAAAGAAAAATAATCTTAATGCTACAGGAGCAATGGCGGCCAGGTCACTGTTCTCACACTGCTCTGTCTGTTCTGCCTGGACTTCTCCATACACAATTTTTTCTTTTTTCCTCAAAGATCTGAGGGACTGACTCTGCAGCCCCCTGTTCGGAGACTGATAGCCTTCTGCAGAGGTGCCCCTGACGGCCGCGAGGAGCCCTGCGAGGAGCTGGAGCTGGAGCTGGGGCAGGGCCAGCCAGCTGCCCTCCCTGTGCTGGTGAACAGCTTCCCTGGCCCTGTGCGCAGAGGGGCCCTGCCCTCAATTCCACATTTCTGCTGGTGGGCAGACATAAACTTCCCGCCTGCCTCGGGACCTCTGCCTTCAGTCAGGCACAGTCCCTGGCTGTAGGAGGCTTCTGACGCAGCTCATCTTCGGAGACCAGCTTTTGCAAGGCAAAACAAATACTGCAGATGAAGCTGGCAGGAACGCGTGTTGCACTTCTGCCATGTTTTTGGCTTTATTACCACCAGCTGCAACACTGATCTTGGGAGCTGGATATCTCGATGTTAAGTGATGGTCCCTGTTGCGTGCGCGTGGTGGAGTGCACACATTGCATCACCTGAGGATGCGGAGGGATTTTTCTGCGGTTAGTGGGAGGAGAGCTGACGACCTCTCTCGGACCTCACACATGGCTACATAGGACAGCGCGTGCCAGCCTCCGTTTCGCCTTCTTCCGACTGTCCCTTGTGCTCCGGTGTTCAGCAGCTGCTTGTGTTTGGTTCCCCTCTCAACTGCTTGTCCTGTTCCTAGACTAACGGTGCCTTCTGGTTTTCCTCCCAGTCCTTGGTTCACCACCTCAGCTGCTTTCAGTCCTTTCAGCCCTCATGTTACTTGTGGTGACCTGGTTCTCTCTTCTCAGTGGAGCCTGTGTAGGACAGGAGCATGTGCCTGACTGATGGCCTTGCAGGGTGCTCCTCCAAGCTGAGAAGTTATCCCACGGAGATGGCAGCGGGAGCCTCCCTGGGATACAGCGGTAAGTGCTATCGTCCGTACAGCTCGGGTGCGGTACAGCTCACCGCGTAGCCAGGCAAACAGCTCTGTTTCCTAGTGTTAAATCTCTTCTGCGATGTTTCACTCCTATCTCTGTAAATCCCTCTCTGCTCTCCGTTCAGTGGAGACCTCGTTCTTCCTCGTACAAGGAGGAGCGTACAAGGCTGCCTGACTGTCCGGCCCTTCCTCCTGTGGCTGTGCCGTAGCTGGGAGGCTGCGGAGCTGGATGGGCCTCGTACGTGGAGCTCTTCGGTTGGCTTTCAGAGCAGTCTGCTTTACCTGAGGACAGGTGCTGTGCAAACTCTGTGCTGATTTTGGGGTTGGCCTCATCTCCTTCCTTTTGAGATGCTGGTGGATTTCATTTAAATCTCTTCCTTTGTTTCTTTGCCCTTTGGGGGATTTCTCAGATCTCTCCACCAGTACCAGATGTTTGGTGCTGGAGTCAGACCTGTTTATACTCAGCTTTGCATCTTAGCTTAGCACCGCTTTTTCACCACTGTGGTCTGCTCCCCAGTTGTCACTTGTAAACCAGCTGTTGTCCAAAGAGTCTCTTCTTTGGCTTTGTCGCCACGGAGACCTGTCAGCGCCTGTGCTAGAGCTCTGAGTTTAGCCCTGACAAGGTGACTTCTTGGTCTTTTCCTGCTGGTATTACCAGCGTGCATCTTGTGAGGCCTGATTGTGCGAAGGACTCCTCTACTAGGTGTAGCTGAGTAGTGTCATGGTCTGCTCTGCACACAGGTTATCTTCACCACATGTCTCAGGCCAGTTTCCCATTTGATGCTGTTTGGTTCACTGCATCCTTTCGAGGAGCCGCTTAGAGATCAGGCTGGCTTGTAAGTGCCGTGCTGCCGGTGGGCCCTGGAGATGAGTGATGCTGACAGGGTTCACAGTCCTGGTGCTGTCGAGCTGTGTCCTGTCTCTGGATGACTCTTCGTGAGGGAAAGTTGAGTGAAGCTGGGTTCTTATGCTGGCTTCTCGAAAATTGTCTGGGATCAGACTTCAAAATTCCCATCTTTCAGAAACCTGGCTCTCAAGAGCTATGTCTGAACCCTCCTCCAGATACCATGGTGGACACCCGCCTGTTGTAGGCCACATAGGAAGCCTTTAGGTTTTCTGAAGAGAAGCCCTCTATTTGACGTTTCTAGGGAATGTTGCAGAAGTTGCGGGAGAAATCCCCCTCTCTCTTCCGTTGAGATATCTCGTAGTAGATGATCCTTGTCTGGGATGTCTGGACAGCCCAAAATTCCAGAGTCAGAGGTCCTTAGAGGAGCAGAGGCTTCACAGCTTGGGCACTGCACAAAGCATTTGCGCTGTGTTGGTCTTACTTCCAGTGTTTCTGGGCACAGACCGCCTGACATCATCCCCCTCAGCCGCGGGAGCCGTCAGCTCCCGTCTCTGTTCTGAGGAACAGCAGACGCCTGGGACCAGCGCCTTGGGAACCTGGACGTCCCAGGGCCGTAGCTGAGGGCTGGAAGCAGGTTTGCAGGTGGGTCATAAACAGCAGGTTGACACACTTGACTTGTGTTTTGCACAAAACATTGTACTCCCAAGCCAGTCCCTGGTGCAGGGCACGGTTCCAACCCCGGAGCGGTGCTGGTAGATGTGTCCGCTCCTGTGGGCTCAGTCCCGCGGGCTTCGGTCAAGGCACGGCATGACAGCGCCTTACGGTTTGATTTGCGCTGGTGTTCTTCAGGCACGTCTAGTGCTGCTGTTGTCTTGAGCTGGGGTCTAAGAAACGGTGCTGCAGGACATGTCGTGGGGAGAAGGGAAGAAATTAGAAGTGAAAACTTGAATGTTTAAAAAATAGAATTTAACTTCTTACAGAGACCAAGGGGTTAATTTTTGGTACTCTGTGGAGTACACACATCAAAGTGTGTGTGTGTGTAAGAGTGGTCAAATAATAAATGGATTCATAAAACCTACAGAAGAATGGGGTTTTTTGTTTGTTTTTTGAATGTGGTACAATGGCACATTGACTTTCCTTTAAAATCTCTGTGTTTTGGTGCACTGGCAAGGCTAATGGGTCAGAAAGCGCTGTCAGAGCATCCCCTAGCAGGCTGTGGACGCAGCCGTGTTGTTCGGCTGTTTGCAGGCTGGAGCAGGTCAGGACTCACCGCCACATGAAAAGGAAAGGCTGCGGAGTGTGTCGTAAAAACAGCATGAAAGGAATACAGAGCTCTGATGTAAAGAAAAGCTGAAAGCTAACCTATAACTTCGCTATTGTTCGCATTATTTAAGGGCTGGATGTCCCTTTTTGTGTTCTGGTGATTAGAGAGCAAGTCTCAGATTTCATAAGGGCCTGAGCAAGGTTATTACAACAATTATTGCGTTGCTTCATTCTAGAACGCCTTTACTGTCGTGTTTAGCAATACCAAGTACAGGGTTATTTTTAAAGCAGATTAGCCACCTGGATAATACCTGAGACTGGCTTTTTCTTTTTTTTAAACATAGAAAAGTGGTAGGGCGGTCAGAGCTTGCAACACCAGGATGATTCCTGCAGCGTCACAGCTTCGGATGTGCAGGACGGAGGTGCTCGTCAGTGGAAGTGTCTTGGAAGCGGTTGGCACTTCCTTTTCCTGAGGTCGTTTGCTTCCACCACGGTTTTGGTGGCTGTCGCTAAAAGGGAGGGAGGGAGGAGAGGAGCTGATTAAGAACCGACTTTTAAGAAGCTCCTTTCTTTCCCCTCTGCCCTCGGGTCCCCCCCACTGTGTGGGTCGGTGAGCTGAAGCTGCACGCCGTGGCTGGCTGGTCCATCACTAGGCTGGGTCAAGGAGAAGCAAAGGGCTCTCCAGCAGCTCCCGAGGGACGGGTGCCAGTCCCAGCCTTTCCCAGTTCAGTTGGGAGGAAAACCGAATTTGGAAAAATGGTGAATGTTGTGTTGAGTATTCTGGTAGACTTTACTGGATTACATGAATTCCTTGACTGCACTGAAATCCGGAGAGCCCGGAAAAGCAGCTTTCTGCGATGTGCTGCAGGTACTCTCTGCCTGCGGTCTGGGCTGAGGGCTTCCTCATCCCTCAGGGAATTCTGCTCTCAAAACATGTCTCCATTTTCGTCAGGTGTTAAATATAAAATACCGCTTTGGTTATTTTTTTGAGCCTTAAAAAGCAGGGACATAAACTTTGAGGCATTTCAACTGTTAAAATTCTTACTTCCATCTGGAGGCAGGGATGTAAAAACTTGCAGAAAAAAGTGCCAAATCCCAAATGTTGGAATTCAGGGGACTTTTTTCTGCCAGTGGATCAACCAGATGTCCTGTCCTTGCGATTCTCTGCTACGGAGTTTGGTACCCCTGGCTCCCTTTTACCTACCTGAGAAGCAGCAGCTGAAAAACAGGTGATTAAGCCTCCTCTGAGCCTTTGGCACAGCCCTTATTTAAGGAGCAGCTCAGCCCATTTTGTGGTTACACCCACCCTTGCACGCCGGCTCCTGGTGCCTGACGGTGTCTGCTGCCGGTACGTGCTTGCGCACAGCGTCCAGCGAGCAGTGGAAATGAGAACCTTAAAAACACGTCCACAGGGGAATAAGTGTTCTGTTCTTTTGTCATTGCCATATTACTCATTTTGTGTTCCCGTCTTTGTCTGTAATAACCACAAAATGGGCCGGAGTTCCACTTCCAGAGTTGGCTGAGAGCGCTGGGCACCTCCGTGTGAGCCGCGCTGGTGCGACTCGCTTGGAACAGGGAGGACCGAGCTGCAGGGTTTCGCGCTGAACTCCTCCGCAATGCACCCAGAGCTCAGGAGCACGGATTTCCCTGGGCGCCGGCCTGGTGGGAGCCCACAGCTGGTGTGCGCACCGTCTGCTCCTGGTGCCGGCTCGGGTCGCTGGGTGAACTGCTGTGCCTCGTCAGCAGCGTGGAATTTAGTATATGTACTTTTCCTGAAGTAGCTACGTTAATCCTGTTAAACACTCTGTGTGTGGGGAGAGAGGAGTTAATTCTGGCGTAGCATTTAATCCTGAGAGGAAGACACTGTTGGAGAAAACGTGGATTTACAGGACAGTTCACAGCCCGCTGGAAGCTGGCTGGGGATTGTTCTGTTTCCAGGTATGAAAGGACATTACGCTTAGGGAAAGTATGTAACCTGCCTGGTGAAGGTACAGCGAGCTGAGATTGCTAAATAAAACACACATCTACCTGTGCCGTGGGCCTGGGGAATCCCAACGGCAGATGGAATTAATGCACAGTAACCTAAAAACGGCTTTAGAAAAACCAGGCTGTATGGAGCAACCGGCGGGATTATTGGGCCGCTCTAAGTGTTTAATTTCTAAAAGTAGCTTTCAAGTGGTGATCAAAGCCTCTGGCACATGTGAGCAGGCACAGAGCTAGCGGGAGAGCCTGAGGAACAGCGAGGGTTGTTCGTGAGGGACATGCCTTCTCGCAGCGGGGTGCTGGGGACGCTCGCGCTTCAGCCTCGCGGTGTCACGGAGCAGCAGAGGAGCGTCCAGGCGCGGTGATGGGAATCATAGCGGCGGTGGGGCTGGTGGCAGGGAGCAAGCTGTGGTGCTTTCCCTGAGGGCCCTCCTGCAGTGCCGTCCCACTGGAGCAGGCGCCATGTGCGGCAGGCCTCGGGGTGGCGGGGACAAGGGCAGCAGGAACACGGTGTCTGAGGAGCAAGGGCGCATTGCCGAGGGCTACGGTAAGTTTAACGGGTGGTTTTGATATGCGCTGTAGGGTTGGAGTCAATAAATGGTTGGTATTTCTTTCGGGTCTGAAAATGGTGACATAAATTCCAGGGTTTGGGTTAGAAAGCAGTTTCTCTGGAGGCACAGTTTGTTTGGGCTTCCCTGTGGGACAGCAAAAGCAGAGCTGTGCGGGCGGTGCGGTGGGCTGGGCGGGGAGGGCTTTGCTGGACTGGGAGGATGGGGTGGCGTTGCTTGCTGCCGTCTCTTTGCCTGTTGTGGGGACGGGAAGGGGGAGCGTGCCGGCAAGGGCGCGTTTCTGGCTGTTCTGCTCTGGTGAGGGCTAGGGTAGGGGTGCGTGCCGCGCGGCTTTGGGGTCCCCTTTGCAGGCACTTCTGCTGGCCTGGAGGAGCGTGTGCGGGGGCAATTACCGGCTGTGTCCTGCACCGATGTCCCCACCGGGAGCGGAGAGGGGGAATGGTGAAATGGTGTAGGTGGCAAGCTGCTTAAGCGTTAATAAGTAATTTTTTTTTTTTGTTTGAAGTGGATAGAATTATTCTATAGCTCATTCTTAAGTTACATGAAAGTGTGTGAATCCAGAGGCTACAGTTTGCCTGTGTCCTGTGAGGTGAACGCGATTTAGTGACCAAGTCAGAAACCCCCTGTTCTCATTAGCTTTGCAGAGCCAGCGCAGCGGCATGGGACTGCAGGCTGAGCGTTGCTGGGTTTATGCATCGTGGGTGCTGTTTTCCTGCCCAGACCAATGTGGTTCTGGCTGTGAATTGGCAGGGGTGACTCCGAGGCAATACGGGTCTCTGTGGCGTGGGTGCGGCAGTGCTACGGCGGGGCGGGCATGACCCGGACACCGCCGAGTTTCCCCGGCTTTGCTGAGCGGTGGTGGTGTCAGGGAGAGGGCACGGCTCGGGGGAGGATTGGTGCTGGATCAGGGCCGGCAGCTTGAGTGGCGGCTTTTTGGCTGTTAAGGGTAAGCAGAGAGCATAAATAGGGAAATCCGTTGTGCCATTTTTATTAAGTATTAGTATTACAGTACAACTGCCCTTTCATTCTCTGCAGCAGAAATAAACCAAATTATTTTTAACTTCTCTGTGGATACACAGAGACCGTAGAGTGTGAAGCTGCAGAATCAAGATTCAGTAGCAGATGTTCGTGTGTCCAGTTCAGTTTTGGGGTTTGTGTGGACTGTCTTCTGAAATGTCCTTACTCTCCTGCATAAAACCCTTTCCACAAATGGTTTGCACAAGAACATGTATATCAGGGGGTCCACGCAGACGTTCGTGGCAGCCAGCCACAGAGTGCTCTCCTTGGTGACAAAGAGCCGGTTCTGCAGCCGGCAGTCCATTTGCGTGGTCGTTTGACTGAGGGTGTAGGGAACCCTGCTGAAGTGGAAGGGGGCAAAGCATACGAAAAAGACAGTAAAAATGATGAATACTTTCCCCTTGATCCTTTTTTCGCTTTTGTTGTCTTTCTTCTGTGTCTTTACGTAAGACTCATATACCTTTTTGGCAATAATTGTATAGAACAGAAACATGAGGACGAGGACAGTCCAGAAGATGAACTGACAGATATAATTGACAGCTTCGTGCCATTTGAGTCCAAAGTAATTCTTCAAGGAGGCACACTTCTTCACGGATTGGGGCGTTGCTTTCTTGTTCGATAAGATCATGTTAGGCAGAGAGAGAGCAAAGAAGAAGAGCCAGACCAGCCCCGCGAGGATCTTTGCTGAGGTCAGGTTTTGCACCCAGAACTTCCCAAAAGGTCTCACGATTTTGAGAAATCTGTCAAAAGCAATGAGACCAAGCAGCACTATGCTGATATACATGGTGTCGTAAAATACTACGGCCGAGAAGCGACAGACAAAGGCTTTGAGTTGCCACGGTCCCAGGCCAGAGTCCGTCAGGATTTTCAGAGGAAGCATCAGAGTCATGATGAAATCAGACACTAAGATATTTTTCAGGTAGACAATGAAAGTTGATGTGCTTGGAATCTGGAAGAAGGCCCAGAAAGCCAGGCTGTTCAGCACGAGTCCCAGCAGGAAGACGAGCGTGTACAGTACTGGGAAGACCAGGTGGGTGACGGTGGTGTCGCGGTGGCATGCGGAGGAGGAGGGCGCTCCACTGGAGTTGCTGACAATACTCTCATTTGCCATTGTTCGAAACAGGCTTGGGTGAAAGGGAGAGAGAAAACATACAGCATAACGTTCTGTATTTAAAATTACCTGTTCCTTACAGTGAGCAGTAGGGTTACACAAATAAACACAAAACCTGAACATGCATTAAGTAGACTGAACAGTTTGTCTTCTGGTTCATAGAAAGTCTAAATCCTTACGTTTAGGTTGTTTACAGACTAATGTCTAATGAAAAGTTTAAATGGTGTATATCCATTATGGAGGCCTAAGATAATGTAACAGCAAGGAGTAACAGCAGATTGCCCAGAGCACCATTTGGCTTTACACGGAAACGTATTTTAACATTGAATGGAAATTTAACAGTTGTGGCCCAAAAGCAAGGTGCTTCTGGGGAACCAGCTTCTGGTATTTCGTACCAAGCACTCACCATTTTTCCTTTCCCAGCACAGATTTAAATAACATTTTCAGGATGAGCGGCACGCCGCTGGGTACCAGGCTCTCGCATGGGAGAGCCCGATGCCCGAGCCCCATCGCACCGCGTGAGCGCTCCCATAGTGCAGGTACCTGAGCAGACCTGGCAGCAGCTGCTTCAGCGTGGGGTCTTTGGCTGTCTGCACTCCATCCGCTGTTCCTCTGCTGACTGAAGCCTCCAGCGAAGTATTCAGAATGCAGAAGTGTGCAGAAAGATGAAACTTTTTCTGTTGGTGTCGTGTGTCGTTTCCTTCCTCGTTTTCATCCGTTGCCCGAGTTAGTTAATCCATTTGCTGTTGCTTTTCTCTCTTCCCTGTGCTCCGTCTCAGAAAGTACACTGCCTTCTCCTAGACTAAAACAGAAAAAAATGACTGTGTCCATCAAGACGGGCACGTTTCCTGGCTTTTTGTTGGTGTGGGGCAGACTCGATGGCACCTGCGCTGTGTCATTAGGTTTGGCTCCTTTAGAGACGTGGGTGAACAAACACAGAGTGTCTCTTGACAGTTTTCCAGGATAGTCCTCAAACGTAGCTCTGAGTTCGTTTGCGAGTGTGAATTCCCCCGATGAGGGCAGCAGTAGTTGTTGTCAAACGTGTGACCAGAAAGCCTGCTCAGAGCCACCCTCACAGCGGGTTACTCGGCTACCAAATCCTGAGCACTGGCGTGTTCCGGAACCGTGCCCACCCTCCGTAGACTGTTAATACTGGCACGGGGACCTGCGCTGGGCTCCTGACCTCCCGGTCGGGATTTCGGATTTGTTTTGGCCTCGGTGCAGCCAGGTGATGCAGTGTGCTGGTCTCAGCCCCTTTCTGCTTCTGGCAGAGGCTGCTGCCGCGGCATGGCGTGCTCTGTGTTTGTTAGGTGTAATGTTGGAATCCAGTGCATTTCTTTGTAAATAAACTTTTGGTGTAAGTTTAGCTGAGTCGTGTGGCTTGTCTGGTGTTTTCCTGTCCGCTGGTGTGGCTTAGGACTCTGGCTCCTCGCTTGCTGCCATGCGGGAAGCGGCTCACATCCAAGCCATCCCTCTGTGGGCAGACGGGGATTGCTTTTTGAGTTTCTTGGGCTGCAGCTGTCCTGACAAGAAGTTTGTGCGTTAGTATCTGCGTTTTGGTTCACGTAGGGGTGCATACCGACGCATACTGAGGCAGTCTGTTGCAGTACCCCAGGGCTGATGCCCAAGGCAGCAGCTTCCACATTTTGTTCCGCATGGACCTCTTGACACCGTGCCCCTGTGAGAGGCAGGAGCCGAGCGTCTCCGCGTGCCGTGCCGGTGACCGCTGTGCGCACAGGTGGCTGTGGTGTCTGTAGCCTGACCGCTCCCCTGGTCGGGAGCACTGGCTGCCCGCTAATTGCCGCTCGCCATGGATAGGTGAAAAAGCTGTGGGGAATGAGCGTGGGGTGGAAGGGGGGCCTCCGCGCTTCCCCTCTGGGCCTCGGCCGGAGCTGATCCGCCCCAGCTCCCTGGGGCTGCCTGTGGCGAGCGTGCTCTGGAGTGGCTGGAGCGCTGGCTCAGGGAAACAACGGGGCCCTTATTTCTGTGGTTGTCATCAGCCTGGGTGCGTATGCCAGCGTAAGCAGCGCACGAAGCGTTCTGTGGAATGTTTGATTCATCCAGGCAGGTTGTAAGAGGTACAGAACGCTGAGGCTGAGTGCTAGGGTGAGTGAACTGTCTTTTAGCTGTTCGGGAAATTGGGTATCAGGCGTGAAGACGGCTGGTGCCCTGCCAGGCACAGTGAGTCTGGAGAAGGGTGGACAGGCAACGGCCTTTGGCTGGACTGAGCTCGTGCGTGAGGGTGAAAGGTGTTCCTGAGTTGGAGCAGTTTGACAGGCATGATAAACGAACCACAGTTTGTTACTGCAGCCTAGGAGCTTTTTCATGTGTGGCTGTTACGATACCTGAAAATGTTATGTACCTCTTCTTTTTTTCAGCTTTTCCAAATGGAAAAGGGAAAGTGGTTAAATTTTTTATACAGTGCAAAAAATCTGCCCGTAATAACTGGTAAAGATTTTACCATGAGTCTGTCTTTCGCTAAGATCTAAGTGTTCTGTAAATTGAGTCTTTGGATATTTTCTAATATAATATATTGTTCTCTATAATAAAGTGTACATTTTTGTTTATTCTTCATATAGTAAGATGAAATATTTGAAGATTTAATTCACATCACCATAAACCTGATTATGAAATCATTTCCTCTGACATACAAGTATTAATTATTGATCAATGGATTAAGAATTGCAAGCATTTAATGAGATAAGCAAAATGTTATTCTGTTACCAAAAATCTGCCCAGATAAAGTTTATCTACACGTGTCCTGTATTTCTGTTTGTCTGCCGGTTGATGCAAGGTGGCGACTCCCTGTGTTTGGAAATCGCGCTTATTGATTGCAGTTGCATCTCCCGGGTCTTGTGTTGCCGTGAACTTTACTCAGATCCAAGTTAAGCTATTTCTGCAAAATCTTTGCAGTTCATAATCTCATCTGTAGCGTTTCATGATGCTGTTTTAATTTTTTCCTTACAGCTCCAACTGTAAGTTCAAACTTCTTCCTAGCCGTTCTGACAAGCGTGGAGGTTGTGATCGCGTGATGCTCTTGTTTTATTCAAGCTTTCCAGTTTCACCCTTTTTGCAACTGGTGATGCTGGTTCCAGGGTGCTCATGCTTCATCTGTAGGACTATTTCTAAAGAAGCTGGTGAAGTTCTAGGTATTCTTTGCAGAATTTCTGCTGCTTTCCCCCACCGATAAACGTATGTGGCTACAAAGGAGTATGGGTAGTTCTTAGCTCTAGAGTGGCGTCTCGTCCGTGTCATCTCCTTCTTTCTGCTCCGTCATCCGTGCTCGGAGTTCCGACGAAGCTGTGTGCTTGCACAGCATGTCTAGCAAAGACTTTCTGAAGGATTTGCAAAGGAAAAAGTATATGAATGGATCTAGGCAAGCGTTTAGCGATGTCAGCCACAGCGTGCTCTCTTTTAGGTAAAACAAGGTGTTCTGAGCAGAGCATTCGAAAACGTCTCTCGTTTGGCTCAGTGTGTAGGGGATTCTAGTGAAGTGGAACGGCACAAAACAAATAAAGAACACTGCGATAATGATGAAAACCTTCAGATTTACAGTCTTTTTGGATGCTTTCCCTGTGCGTCTTGTCCTTTTATAGGATTTGTACAGTTCTTTACTTATGAGTACGTAGCATACAACTATGACTGCTAAGTTAACCCAGAAGATAAGTTGACAAATATAGTTTACAGTTTCGTGCCAGACTAAGCCAAACTCCGATTTCAAGAGCGCACACTTTTTTACGTTCTTGGATGTTTTCTTCTTGTTTGTTAGAATCATGTTGGGTAATGAAAGAGCAAACATTGATATCCAAATTGCCGTGGACAGGATCTTTGCACCTAAAAGGCTCCTTGGTGTGGATGTTCTGAACGGCAAAGAGGCTTTCTGATAGCGATCGATTGTTATCAGACCAAGAAACAAAATGCTAATGTACATGGTGAAGTAAAATACAACCTGGGTGACCTGGCACACGAATCCTCGCAGTACCCATGATACCAGCTTTGCATCACTAAGGATTTTAAATGGAAAAGTCAAGATCATGAGGAAGTCAGAAATGACAGTGTTCTTGAGGAAGATGATGAAATTGGATTTACTGGATATTTTAAAAAAGACCCACATTGCCAGGCCGTTCATAGTGATACCCACCAGGAACAGAATTGTATAAAGCAAAGGAAAAATGACTTGACTGACTTTGTTATCGCTGGTGCAGTTGCTGTCGTTTCTAGAGTAGCTGAAGTTGGTTGTGGCTGTCATTTGCACTTTGTCTTTTCCTGTAAAAACAAAAAAGAAAAAAAGGAAATTGTGAGTTACATCTGTCATAAGATTTCAATGTTTTTAGTCTATGTCGTAGTTTAGCCCGGATCGGGACCAGACTACGCAGTCTCTCTCTCACTCCCCCCACCCTCCGAGAGAACAGGGGGAGATATTTATTTTTATTATTTGTGTTGGGAACATTTCTTTGGGGATTCTGAGGGCTGTAGGTTGTGTTTTATTTTACCGAGGATGTCAGATTTCTACAGGAGAAGAGCACTAGATGTAGCCGTGTTTGTAAGGTTGCCTGGTTTGATCTTCTGTGACTGAAATGCTGAGGGTGCCGTCCATCCTAACCTCCTGGGCTTCCCCACAGCTTCCCCAGACCCGCGCTGCAGGGGTGGGCAGGGGCCGGCGTGGTGGTGGGCTGCAGGGGTGGCAGAGCCGGCATTGTGCCGCCTGCTCCCTGGTGCCAGCGTGTAGGTGACGGAGCAGCTCTTGCTGGGTGTGGTGCGGGGCTGAGGGGCCTGACAGGGATCACCCGGCCGTGGGACCCTGCCGTGGCATTGCCGCTGGTGATGACTTGCTGGGCCGCGGGCCCTGGCCTGGCTGGGCTCGACCCGGCTGTGCCTCCTCGGGCGATGGCCGGGCGGCAGTGAGGAGCTGGGGAGGGCCACGGATGGGCTGTGGTGGCACACTGCGGGTGACGAGGCCCTTGCACCGCACGCAGGCTGGCCAGGCCGCGATTTCGCTCGTCCGACACTGCCTGCCCCCCTGCCCCTCTCGTCCCAGCGGGGAGGAAGAAATGTCCCTGTCTGCAGCTTCCGCAGAGTGGAAAGGGATAGCACTTGAACTGGTTTTGACTGCGGGTTTTGGCTGGGTCCCCGGAGGGTGGATGTGGCGCCCCACAGTCACTGCTTGTTGCGTCCAAGGGGAAGACGGCGAGGAAGGAGCGCTTGCTCTTCATCCCTGCCTGTTCTCATTCAGACAGGAGTGGTGTCTCTTACTTCAGCGTTACACGTTTGCCAGCCCAGTCGGAAGTTATTTGTAGCTTTATTTATGTGGGTGTTCATGTATTCCTCTACTTCTACTTTGCCAGTTTCTCCTGTCATTTTCTTACACCAGTTGTTTTACCGGCATTGTGTTGCAAATCAATTTGAAGCTTCTCTGACTTGAGCCAAGGCGCAGGAGTTGCGTGGGAGCTGCAGCCTCCCGTGCCCCGCAGTGAGCCCCTGTGAGAAGTTGCTGCGGAGACCCCTGCATAGCGCTGCGCCACGAAACACGAGCGCATCGGCCGGCCAGCCGTCCACAAACACCGAGCGGCTGGCACCCGCGTAACCACTGACAGGGGCTGGGCTGAAAACTGTTGCTCTTAGTCCGAAAACCTCGACGGGATCAGGTGTGATCCGGACCGGTTGCCTGGGAAGGCCAGGCAGGGATGTTGGATCAGGCAGTGCTGCATTTCACAAGGGGTAACTTTCAGGTGTGTACCGATGCAATTGTAGAAATCGCTGTATTTCTGTATGGTCTCTGCCTCTGTAAAACAGGGCGCTCAGGGAGGTGAGGCTTTGTCAGCCAATGCCCAGGAATCCCTGACTTCTTCCTTACACAGCTGCAAAGTTTTATTTCTATCTGTAAGATAGAAATGAATCGGCTTATGCTTTGAAGCACATAACAGATTCAGCTGCCAAGTCTAATCCTAATGCAGTATTCCCTCAGCATGCAAAATCAGCCGCCTTCCCCTCACCCCAAATCAAAGAGGAGAAGTTTACCGTAGCGCGCTGTTGAGAAGCGATGAAACGCCGGGGTGTTTCCTGTGCTGACGGAGGGTGATTGGCAGTTCCTCTCGCTCTTCACCGTGTCGGCAGCCAGGAGCGTTCATGTGCAAATCCCCCGGAGCGAGGAGAGGCTGGGGCAGCTGTGCATCCCGGTTCTGAGGCGTAGACCTTCCTCTGGCTCTGAGCTGCTTTCCTAGCCAGACAGCCGCAGATTCCAGGTGACGCTCTCAGCGCTTCTGCTTTTGTTTCCTCTAGAACAGAGAGAGAAAGAGAATTTTTAAAAATAATTAGAAGTTTACTTCCTGCTTTTGGCTTACTACCAGAGTCACTATTTTTAAAAGACAGCGTGTATTTCGTAAGACTGTGCAACTTTCCTGCGCGTAGAGTTGCGCTCCTGTCTGCTACCTCTGTGCCTTGCGATTCTTTAGCATTATTTTTGTACGCAGCCTTGTCTTTTAAAAACTCTTAAAGTAGTTGGAAGAAGTAGTGATTGCTTAGCTTGGGGAAGGGAAGTGTATTACTGAAGAAAATAACTTAGGCCTTGTCTGACTTGCAGAGCAGTGCTCCAGGTTTTAAGTTACAGGCAGTGCATGGACGTTGTGTGATATATTTTATTAAAAGACTATGCATAACCAGTTGCAATTTAAACAAAGTATACATATTTCAATTGCTTTGGGATGCACAAAATAGAATTTTAGGAGTTTTAGTTTCGATGGATTTGCACCTATTAAGGGAAACATCACACAGTTTCTCGACATCTTTCTTCTACTGACTGATCTGCTACCGTGTCCCAGTCCAGGGGACAGCGAGGAGCATCATCCCTGTGTGTCCTCTGACTCTGTCCTCGTAGGTACATACAGAATTCGTAATATCAGATTACATTTCTTGCCTCTGTATTTTTACCCTACTCTTGCCGCTGTTTCCTCCACACTGATAGCCACAGGAGGTGCTTTTTGTGACGAGGAGTTAGTTACTGTGTATTGCAGCCTGGGCTGCTCGGGTGGGGTTTCTGCAGGTGATGGCAGAAAAAAGAAAAGAGACTTCACTGCTGTCTGGTCTTTTCAGGATGAATCTTCAAGTCATGAGTGTAACCAGCGCATGATCCTCCTTTATGGGGTTGGTAAGGAGCGTGATGAAGCGAGGCATCAGCTGAAGAAGATTACCAAAGACATCCTCAAGATTCTGAACAAGAAGAGTACGACCGAGATGGGTGGTAAGTGCTTTAACGCTGCTGTGCGGTAGCCTGTAGCGAAGGTCCTGGGAGCAGTGAGGTGCTCAGCGAGTTGTCTGGAGCCACGCGTGTCGATGGTAGTTTGGCTGTCGTCCCCGTCAGTCGCTGGGTGCAGTACTGAGCGGAGTCCCGCAGCACAGGGCGCAGTTGGCTGCCTGCCTTACAGCTGTGCTGGGACGGCGAGGGGCCGCTGCCGTTGGAAATCCCTGCTTTCCCTTAGAACAGCCGGGCTGTAAACACTTGCCGTAGGCTAAAGCCTGGAATATGAGATACTGGCCAGCAAGTGACGTGTATTCGTTACCCTCCTAGTAAAACCGTGTGACTGTTTCTCAGTTTTTCTTGGGCATCACCTTTTTGCGTTGGAATAACCGCAAAGTAGCTTTGGTATTGTTACACGCTGTGGCGTGTATTTGTCCCGAGTATAACGGAAAACCGAGGCAAGTAGGGTTTTACGTAGTCATGAATAAAGCTTGTGAAGATTTTTATTGTCTTTTAAATCAGCAATAATGCTACTAGGGCTCCATTAAATATAAAATGACCAAAATAATTTTTTATCTGTTAAGTTGGGGATGACGGACAAAAAGCCAGGAAGACCAAACAAGAAGTGTTTCCAACCCTGGAGACTGTGTTCAGCAAACTACAGCAACTGTCCTACTTCGATCAACATCAGGTGACATCTCAGGTACTTCCCTGGTATAAAGTCGTAGCCTTTACCTTCTGCATAGATATCAAATAGGAAGCAAATCTAGGTTTTTAGAAGTGGTTTGTATATACCAAGAATTTTCTGTGCGCTATGCACTTCCAGGACAAGAGTAGAAATGCTGCCTTGGTATTCTGAAATACCTGCTGCAGTGGATAGTTGGGGGTTTGGTTGGTTTGTCTGGGGCTTTTGTTTGTTTTGCAAGGAACTTTCTGGATTATTATAGATGTCATGATTTTTCAGTGAAAAATTTGAAATCAATTTAACGTAAATTTTCACTAACAGCATTGTTTAGGGCTGTTTGGTACCTTAGGTACTTACTAACTGATCTCTGGCGCATCTCTGTGTTACTGTATCTGTATTTCTGAAGGACAGGGAACTCTTCTGTGGTTTTGTGCAACAACTGAGTGTGTCTCTTTGAGAAGCTGGTGGGTGATGCAGTTTGTTCTTTTCTGGATATGAGAATCTGTAGTCACCACTTACTGTTGAGAAGCTGTATCCGTGGCTGACTGGAGAACGTAAATAATCTGTTTTAAATGACAAGCCTTGTTCTCCTGGTTTCTGTTAGGACTTGTAAGTGTGCAAGTGTATCAGCACAGGATTTTAGCACCTTGTGAGGTGTTACTGTTTTTCAGTGTGTTTTAATAATCAGAGGCTAACCTGAGAAACAGAGTAAAAGATGTACACGTTTGATACTTAATTTGTAAGGCGCCTTTGCATCTGGCCCTCTGAATTGTTACATGTTTTGTTTGCAGGATAACCTGTTACTGGTTATGTGAAAACCATTAATAAAGAAATCACAATGCAGTGAGATGAAAAGAAAAATTATTTTGCCTCTTCTTTAAAGCGAATACCCCACAGAATAGAAAGCTGTATTGTGGGTGATAAGAACATTTTGACTCTTAGCTGTAAAGCAGCAGAACAGCGTTTTCCATGTTGTCAATTTTGAAAGCAAAACGACGTTATGACTGACTTGCAGGGTAGTAGACTAACAGATGTACTCGTGCATGATTTGTTAGTGCTTTTATCTGCAAAATGCTGTCGCTTGCTATTAGCACGTATACAGTAGGGTTTTTGGAACGCTGGTGTATCTGAGAAGCTCTCAGTCACCGTGAGACTTTTCAACATTTATTTTCACAGATCTCCAGTAATGTTCTGGAACAGATAACTAGTTTTGCCTCAGGGACGTCGTATCATCTTCCCTTGGCTCACCACATACAGCTCATCTTTGATCTCATGGAGCCAGCGCTGAATATCAACGGACTTATAGACTTTGCAATACAGGTAAACAGAGTTCCTTTGGGGGTTATGTCAGGATAAAGCTATCACACATTTTCTGTAAAACCAGAAAACAAACAAGAACTGGACTGCAAATTCTCCTGCTCTGCTGCCATGCACTTTTATCCGTTTCAGTTTCCTGACCTCTGAAACACGGTGCCACATACTTCCCCTTCTGTCTTACTTTGAGAATTACAGAGAATTAATGGATGTATTTTATTTTAAAATTTTTCAAAATTAATAAAATTCTAGATTATTTTAGCACAAAGTATTTTAGGATGGGCTTCACTGTTTCAGACTGGACCATCATATACACAGGAAAGCATCGGGGTGCCGCAAGTGCTGTGTGTTTCTGAAGAGCAGTTCTGAGGGACCATTTTTATACTTTAACAGTTTGCTTTGCTCCCTCTTCCCTTTGTTCTGCAGTGAGTGAGGAATTTAATTTTTCTTTGCCATATAGTTTTTCTGTAATTATTTTTTTTGCACCTATTTTATGTGTTTAACTTGGCAGTTACTTTTGGTTCATTGTTTTTATGTATGTGTTTGCAGCTGTTGAATGAGCTGAGCGTTGTGGAGGCAGAGCTGCTGCTGAAGTCGTCCAGCCTGGCAGGGAGCTACACAACGGGGCTGTGCGTCTGCATCGTGGCTGTTCTGCGGCGTTACCATGCCTGCCTCATCCTCAACTCGGAGCAAACTGCACAAGTCTTTGAAGGGTTTGTGGCAGCTAGAGTTTTCCAAGAAGTATTTTTGGTGTTCTCTCTCAAGCAAAACATGTGGTCAGGTTCCGGTAGCGCGAGCAGCTGTCGCACTGCCGTTGAAGGCAGCAGGCGAGCTCAGGTGAGCCGAGCGGGTGGCTCGCCCTGCGGGGCTGCTGGGACCAGCCTGCTTTGTAACCCAGGAGAAGGGGGCAGCTGCGTATCGTGATCTCCTGCGCATTCGCCCTGTTCTGCCCCGGGCTCCTGAGTGCCTCTGTGTCCTGTCCTCCCTGGGGCTGCGGCAAGTGCACAGGTGACACCGAACTTCACGTGAGCCCCGTCAGCCTGTAGATGCAAGGTCTGTTGTCACATTGCCCAGCTAACGGTGGGCTTCATATGATGGGTAACAGTAGGAGACACGTCTCTGAGGTGCGTTGGAACGAGCTCAGCATGGTTTTATTTTTGCAGGTTGTGCGGGGTGGTAAAGCACGTCGTTAATCCCTCGGAGTGTTCCTCCCCAGAAAGGTGCATTTTAGCTTACCTCTACGATCTGTACGTGTCCTGTAGTCACCTGAGAAGCAAGTTTGGAGACCTCTTCAGGTGGGTGGTAATGGGATTTTTCTCACCGCTGCCTAGCCTGTAGACTGGTGCAGGCTGCTGAAACCACAGCTTGGTTTGCATTCTGTGGAAAATCCGCCGTGGCCTTTGCTGCTCTGCCTTTGCTGATGCAGTTGTCTTGCCCGTGCTGAGCGCGGCAGCGCAAGGAGCGGTGCTGAGCCTGTGCAGCCCTGGCGCTGTGCGGGTACCTGCTGCGGAGGAGCAGAGGCTGAGCCCTCCTTGCAGCGCTCTGCTTGGCTTTGCGGGTTGCTTCAGCGAGCAGACGTGGGGTGAGGGAAGCGGGGACCACCGGCGTCAGGTGGGCTGCCGAGGCGGCTGGCCGTGCAGCGTGGGACCCCTCCCCACACACCTTTGCTTCCACAGGTTGTGGTGGCACTGGTTTGGTTTCTGTAATGCGTTAGCCACTTGGCTGTAACGCATACCATGCTGCATGGAAAATAACCGGGTCTCAGCTGGCACAGCTGCAATGCTCTATTACATGTTTCCTTTGATGTGGAGAGAGGCACAAACATGTTTGAGTTTGTGAAGTTCTATGCTCAATGTTCAGATCCTTGATTTTTAAATTAAAAAAATATTTTAGGTACCCATATGCTGTATTTTTGGCTCTTACTTTTTAAAGGGAGAGCGGAACCTTTCGTATGCAAATACGCATCTTGTGAGAGTAGCAAACCACTTCAGTTACTGTTTCCCCTCCTGGTTTATATACCTGGGTTTGCTTTGCATATTTCAGATTTGTGGTTTTCATTTCATAGGGAGCGGGAAGAGAGTTCTCAGTAACAGTATTTTAATAGGTTTACAAAGACGTGGGAACAGTAGCATTTAATGAGAGAAACACTAGGAAAAAGAAATACGAAATACAGAACTACTACATAAGTGTCTTGGCTGTACGTTCATTTTTCTACTTAAAACCCAAGTTCAGTAACACAATTAAAAATAACATTTTTATTAATACTAACCTACAATAGCAAATCAAAACATCATCTGCTAATATAGAGATATTCAAGGTATTAAATCATATATTAAATATGTGATATACAGCACTTGATTTGAAGCCCCTTTTTCAGACAAGTGGAGTTAGAAATTCTCTGAAAACTGGTAATAAAATTTATGTGTACTTTTTTTAAGCAAGCGTATAGGGTAATATTACACTCATTTTGTTCTTGATTTTCTTGCTACAACTGAAACAAACCCGAAACCAGTTGTCTGTACATGGCAACTTTTTCAGCAAGCTGTAAGTCCCGCTATTTTTCTCTCTCTAAATCAATTTGAAGCAAGTTCACCAATGTTCAGATTTAGACTTACCTTCCGAATGTTGCAGTGCTTTGAAAGTGGCTTCTAATATCATCTGCAGTATTTCTCGTGACCAGGTTTTACTAAGTGAGCTGCAAATTTTGCTTTAGTATGCTTAGTTGTATTCACTAAACTTCCTTTTTTTAGATAATTCCTTCACTTTTTTTTTTAATCTTATCTTCTGGCCACTCCCCCAGCATTACTTCTTGTGCAAGTACGGCTTCAGAGCCTGCTCTGCGCACATACTCAGTGTTGTCCTGTGTGGGGTTTGGGCTTGCTTTCTGTCACAATTTCAGTCATAGCAGTGTCATAGGAGCAGTTTGGAAACCTGGGACTGCAGGAAAACTTGCATGGAATTGATGTGTCAGCCCTAATGTCTGGTAGATGCTCCTTAGGAGAAATGAGTTGGAAAGTGTGTACAGAGCGGTAATCAAACGAGGATTCTCTAATCCCACATGGTACGTTCAGCAGTATTTCTGCAAAACCCAGTTTCGGCAACTCTCTCTCTTTTTGGCCCTCAGTAGTGCCTGTTCTAAGGTGAAGCAGACGATATACAGCAATGTTCAGCCTTCCAATTCCAATTTACTGTGGGACCCCGAGTTCATGCTAGATTTTATTGAGAACCCTTCTGCTCACAGCGTTAACTACTCCATGCTGGGCAAGATCCTGAGCGATAACGCAGCCAACCGCTACAGCTTCGTCTGCAACGCGCTCATGAACGTGTGCATGGGGCACCAGGATGCGGGCAGGTAAGGCAAACCCTGCTGGCCTCCCAGCTGGGTGGATCTTTACCTGGTGTATGTGAGGTTTTCTTTCACCTTTTTGTTTGTGGCTTTTTTGCAATTTTCATTCATCACTCCTCCTGGCTGCTGCAAATGTATTGAGTAAGTTTCCTCTGAGTTATTTCATTAGATCCGTCTGCATATTTTAGCAGGAGGGAGTAACGAGTCGAGAGCACTCGCTGTAAGACGGTCGGTAAGCTTTTGTGCCAGCCGTTGTGCCGTTCCGGCAGGACAGCTCAGCACAGTCGTTGCTCATTAGAGCAGCTTTGCTCAGTCTTCGCCTGTGAACGAGGGAAGGTTCTGTGTTTGGTCATTTCCTCCTTCTCATGCATCGGTGTTTAAGTTATTAAATGTGTAATTTATTTATTACGAATTTCATCTTCATAGGTAATATGTAGATTTTTCCAAAAACATTTTTAAAAATTACGAATTTTATTGGACAGAAGCTAGTAGAGTTACAGCAGCTGTCAGTTCTGTTTCTAGAGCAGCTTGGACCACACGGTGCACAGTTTGGGTCGAGCGAGCTGGGGCAACCTTGGCAGAGCAGAGCGGAGCAGAGCAGCTGAGGAAGCAGTTTTGTAAGAGCAGCAAAGGGGAACATCTAAATGCTGCCAAACGAGTTTCACTGTGGAACAGAGGAAAAATAACTTGCACTGGGATGAATCAACTCTACTGTGTTTTTTAAAACGTTACATAACTCTGAATCACACACGGAGTCACACGTTACACAGTATGCAATCTATGAAGTAAAATTCGTTAATGCCGATTCATTTTGTGACTCTCTCCTCCCTCCTGAACCGCAGTGCGGGCCAGGCAGAAGGAGGGAGGGGTCCTGCGGTGAGATGTCACTGCTGACCCCGGGCTGGGGAGGTGCCCACCACATGTACCTCTTTCCTGTGACAAAGTTATGGGGTACAAGTTACATGCTGTTTTTTTTCCAGATGCTCCAGTTGTCCACAGCTGAATAACACTAGGCTGTAAAACATTATAACGTGTTCAAAAAACGTGTAGACATGGCACTTCTGGACAGGGTTTACTGGACATGGTGGTGTTAGGTTGATGGTTAGACTTGATGGTCTTGGAAGTCTTTTCCAACCTTAAAGATTCCATGATTCTATGAGATGTACAGTAGCATAGTCACATTTGGACATAAACCCCCACCTTAAGTAGGGAAACACCAGTTCTTCTGCCAAGCACTCATCTGCTTTGACCTAAATATTTGTTGTTTACAAAATATCTTGCTTCTGTATTAGCTTTTTTCTTCTTTCCTAGGATTAATGACATAGCAAACCTTTGTGCAGAGCTGACGGCATGCTGCACGGTGCTTAGCTCAGAGTGGCTGGGGGTTGTAAAAGCTCTTTGCTGCTCTTCGAATCACGTCTGGGGTTTCAACGATCTGCTCTGCAGTGTGGATGTAAGTTCAATATCACCTGAAGTACCTGTTAAACCTCTTTACCTAGAGGTATGGTGAGTTCTCCATTCCGTACAAAATACTGAGCACAAATTTAGTCCTCTGTCCATTTGAATTCTCAAGGCTTTTAGTGAAATTCCTGATGGATTTTTATTCTTTTTTTGCATCTTCAGGGTTAATACAAAATCTGGGCACTGCTTAGTTTTCTCTTTGTAAGTTTTCTTTATTGTGGAATGATGCAGAGTATCAGAGATGCTCTTTGAAAAGAGCAGCCTTTACTTTCTGTAAAATGCTGATGGATGTGTAAATAACTGTCTCTGTTGAAAGACTCTGTTTTAGTGTTAGCTCCTAGATTGTAGAAGGGATGGTGCCTTTTGCTGTTCCTTACTCACCTGGTGTAAGTTCCCGTAGGCCTGTTAAAGTTAGCAGGTATCCGATTTGATGTATTTATCTATAGTTTGATTACATCTGCCTTTAGGAACGGATTGAAGCTGTGTATGTTGAGGGCATACTCTTGTCCAGAAGCTAAGGAATTAGTAACGATGTTATCCATTTTTATAGAATGATAAAATTTTCTCAAGTTTTTTAAGACTAATGTTTTTTTATTTCAGAATTTGTGGTATTTGAGATAGGTGTTTGTTAAAATGAAGTTAAGAGCTGTCAGTATTTCCTGTGAAATGTTTGGGAAATGCATTAAAATGCAGAAATAAATGCTTATGTGCAAACATTTTACTGTTTATTCTTATAGTTAATTCCTTAATAGCCGTGGCAGTTGTGTGTGCACTGTTATGTGAAGCCTTGCACTGTTGTTCCTCCAAGGTGAGCGACCTGTCATTCCACGATTCCCTGGCCACTTTCATTGCTATACTGATTGCTCGGCAGTGCTTTTCTCTGGAAGACGTGGTTCAGCACGTTGCACTACCTTCTCTTCTTGCAGCTGGTAAGAAAATACCAAGAGAAAAACTTAAAATGGAAAACTTAGGACTTCTTAAGAAGTCTCCATTGATTGAATAGGTAGTGTGTTCGGAGCTGCGCTCTCGTGGGGACTGCTGCCTGTTGTGCATTGCAGCTTGTGTGTCCCTGCAGCTCCCCGAAGGAGCCACGCCAGGTAAGATCAGAGATCCCAGACGTGACAAGTGGTGTCGGAGCTGCTGACAACACACTATCCCCTTCTGTCACCTTCTGCTCGCGACTCTTTTCTGCTCTGCGCTGTAGGCTCAAATGTCTGCCAGCTCTACTCAGGTTGTGCGTTTCCTTCTGGCATCAGTCTGCCTGACAGCATTTCCTCCCTGACCTCGTTGTCTTTGCCTCCAGCCCTGGAGTATTGTAGCTGTGGTCCTCTTTGCTGGCCGCGTCACACATTTCTTTTCACTTTCTGCTTGGACTTGTGTTTCTTATTTTTGCTTTGACTGTCAAAAGCCATTTTAACCATGTGTCCTTTTTGCTTACCAAAAATCATGCTGTTCTTTCCTGTCTTTAATGACTCGGGGCCATAAATGCTGATTCCTGTTGATGAGATGGTTGTGTTCCCATTTAAAATGGGGCTGTGAGGTAGAACATTTTCAGGCCTGCCAGTGGGACTTGTGAGGTCCCGGGCAGATGCCTTATATCCACGTCCCATCTTCCGTAGCCTGTGGAGATCCGGATGCCGAGCCTGGGGCGAGGATGACCTGTCGGCTGCTCCTGCACCTCTTCAGAACTCCCCAGGTCTGCCTCTTTGCCCAGGGAGCAGGTCAGTTGCCTGCTGCGTGGTCCTTCCCTTTCAGAAAGTGAACCCAGATGGTTTTTGATGGCTTCAAATTTCGTATGTGAAAATATCCGTAGTACAAGTAGAAATGACAGCCTGATGTTTCACTAGTGAAAAGTTGATGCCTACTATTCTTACTTGTTTGGGAAATATTTTATAGGCGTGTAAAACTATAGAAGTTTGCTGAAACTTATTATCAACACCTGGCCACCCAGATGTGGCATAATGTTGACATAAAACTCAGATATATTAGTATTGCATCTTAAAAAAGAAAATGACATTTTAACACAGCATCTGTGTACCCTTCAGCAAAGAGGGATACGTTCAGAACAGGACAGTTCTTCTAATAGCTCTCATTTGGTTTTGGAATTTCATTGAAACAGTCATGTGAGGCTGGGACCCGTTAGTGCTGGGTTTGTGCCAGTGCTGCTGTTGGCAGTGGCAGTGCGGATCACGGTCCCCACCGTCCTTCGTGCTGGGTGCTGTCGGGGCAGTGGCAGCTCCTGCAGCGCTCGTCTCACAGCGATACAGAAACTAGTAGGCGTACGCACCATGCAGGCTGGCAGCCTCGCATGTAAATCGAAATTCAGTGTGATTTTTAAATAGGGTGTAATAAAGCCTCTAGTCCAATAGAAGAACCGTGAGAAAGTTGGTTCTCAGAATATATGAATGTAGTTCTCTTTCCTTTCCAGCTTGGGTATTCTATGCTCTGACCTGCGTGTGTTTGCCACTGACCAAAACGGGAAGGAAAAGGGCAAGGAACAAGCACCTAGCAAGGAAAAGGAAACAAACCTGGAAATAACCTATGTTTTGATTTAGAAGTATTTCAGCAAATTTCATGACAAGGCTATTTCTATGGGAAAAGAAATTGAAAGAAAAAAATTTCAGCTCTTTAGTGGTGTCAAATTCTTCCATCTAAAAGTAATAGCAATTTATCTTTTGACCAGAAATGAGTGAGCTTTTGTTGCGTATTTGAGCAAAACAAGTAAGAGCCGTGAAGAATACCGTCTGAGTAACGTACGTTACATGGTCCCAGGCTTCCCTAGGAATAAAAGTGCATTTGAATGGATAGGAAAAATCATGTCTGAACTCTACAGATCAAACAACGCGTGACCACATCGCGGTCTGTTCTTACATACGGCTCAGTTAGCCCCCTTAGAAGGGTGCCAGGTTCCGCCTTCACTGCTGCCGCCCTTCTCCTTGAGGTCAGACAAAGCACTCCCTGACTTCTTTTGCAGTCTGCTTCTGAGCTGCAAAATTAGGCTTAACTGTGCAACAGGTATTTATATTAATTAATTTTGCCTCGTTTCTTATGAAGACTAGGTGAGGGAAGTAATTTCCTAAATCTAGGAAGTCAAAACCGAAATACACGCCAGTGTCTCGTTGTGGTTGAATTCCCTGTTTACGTGGGCCCAGTGAAAGGACAGGCTCCTTTCTCTGTTTGAAGGACCATGGCTGATTTTGGTGGTAATACATCGTAACCCAGCTGATGTGAGTGGCTTACCTCTTGGTCTCCAGTTCAGTTTCAGGAAATGCAGTTTTATTCAGTTGTTGTGCTTCTGTAGCTGTTCTAGAGGAGGAGGAATTTGTACAAAGGAAAATTTAATTGGTAAATAACAACCATTTTCTACAAGATCTACTTTTCTTTTCCTAGGGAAGTTATTTCCTGGAATTCGTTCTTCTTGCGATCGTCACCTCCTGGCTGCTGCTCACAACAGTATAGAAGTGGGAGCTGTGTTTGCAGTCTTAAAAGCAATTTTGATGCTCGGTAAGATTATGCAGAGTCACGTGTAATGTTCTAGCGTTTGGGTAAAAACAGATCGTGCCAGTTCACTTCCCTGGGAATGCTCCTGGGAAAGGAAAACTCTGATGGCAGGAGAAAAATGTGGATGCTGCCTGGGCTTCTGTAGCACATGAGGAGTGTTAACCCCCAGGTCAAGAGACAGAATATTTCTCTGGTGAGTCAGCCCCAGCTGATGAGGCTTTGAGCAGATGTGACTTTTTCACATTTCGACCCCTTCCACTGCCACCACGTCCCAGTACATTTCAGGCTCAGGCAAGTCCCTCTCAATTATAGAGGAAACACAGTCTCAGATAATTTTTCCCATCCTTTTCTATGTTCTTCCACAAATCATGTGTGTCTGTCATTGTGGAAATCGCAAAAGAAGCACTGCTGAGCAACTCTCTGCGAAGGACGAGCGTGTTATTTTGCCAAAGAAGTAACCACCTCAGAGCTTTGGTTTGGCTTAAGTTCGGTTAAAGCTCTTGTGACCTCTGGTGATGTGTATTTTTGCAGCTATGTAAATGTCCAGTTCAAGAGGCAAGACTGTCCAGAGGTGAACATACCCACAGAGACAGACCTCCAGCTAGAGTGCCTTTGTCGGCCAGTGTCTCAGAACTGTCCCCAAAACCCCATGGTCCTTGGTGATGGGGCTGTACTGGGGAAGATACGAGCTATCTGGGACGGGCTGATGGACTTGAGAGTGCGTTTGAAATATGTTTGTGGCTGTTATTTATGTTCTCTTGCTGCTCAGAGTGCTGAGATTTTCTGTTTTTCTTCGGTAATGGGGTGCAGTGTGAACACCTCTTGTTTCATCTCTGTGCAGGGATGTGGTGCAAAGGAAGATTTGGGGACACAGTTTGTTTACTCCTTCACTGCAGCACATCTCCTATACCCCAGATACTGTATTTGGAGATATCACTGTGCGTTAATTATTAAAACTCTACTTGATTTGCTGAGGAAAAGCATCAGATAAATGCTAGCTGTTGCAGTTCTCTGCTGAGGAAGCTTTGTGAGTGGAAATCTGTGTTAGAGAAGATAATCTCTACCCACAATGGAAGATGGTGCTGCAGAGTCAACTGCTCTAGGGTGTATTAAATGTCTTCACAAGTTCTAGCAAAGCGTTCTGGGATGGCTTTAGCTTTATGTGGGGCTTGCTATTGTCTCTTCATCATATTTGCCTGCCAGGTTCTTCCCTTTTGTCCTTCATGGGTACAGATTTGGGCCTGATACGGCTGTGCTCACAAGCTCCTAAGATGCACGGGCTGCAGGGAGGGTGTGGATGGGCTGTTGGCTGCTGCCGTCCGTTCACGTGTGCTGGGCACAGACATCCGTCAGCTTGTTTCCCACGCTCTTCGCAGTGAGCGTGTCCCGGGCTTTGGGTTCTGCTGGGCTCCATGAGTCTGCTCTGCCAGCCCTTGGGTCAGGGGCACAGGGGTTTTTGGGTTTGCCTGCCTTGGGGGAATGGAGGGATTGTAACTGCTTCCACTTCTCTGGGTATGTTCTGCTGGTTTGCTGTTCCGCTGCTTAAAAATCACTTCTGCTCCGTCTCACGAGTGGCAGTGCTGTTCACGCAGTGGCTCTGCGCTCTGTGAGGAGCTGGTTCCGTGTGCTGCGGCGGAGCGTGCCGTGCGGCGGAGAGCTGGGTGAGCCTGCCGGGCCGGCCGCGCAGCGCTGAGGGCTCGGGGACAAAACCTGCGCCCTCGCCTCGCAGCCGCCGCTGCCACCTGCCCGCAGGCACTGTCTGGGCACGGGCTGCTGCGTCGCAGCCAGCCAGGCCTCTGGTTCTGATAAGCTGTGAAATGCAAGTTCAGTCTTGTTAAAAAAAGGGTTGTACGCTCTTTTCTTAGCAGTAACGCTAAAGCAGCACAAACCAAGGTGGGGGCGCAGGCGTTGGCTGTTTTCTTAGCAGTAACTCTACTAACCCTCATGGTTTTTTGTCCAGGGAACACAGAAGCAGTGACGAGAGAACCGAGCGCTCAGGAGGACCCAGTGCCCCGTGGTGTTTCGAGCGCTCGGTGTGAATGTGTAGTAGTGTGAGGATGTGGCCACCGCTGCTGAAAGGCTGTCAGTCTCCTTGCTGCAGCAGTTTGAAATATTTTTCTGGTAGTTGCAGATTTTAGCAAAAAATCCTGGCATATGTGTAACCAGAGGCCATGGAGTGAGTGTGTGTGTTTGAAGGGGCAGATGTTTGTGTGACTGAAGCAAGGCACTCAGCCCTGTCACGCCGTGTTAGTTGTTGATCGTGATAGTAAACAGAGGGGTTTTCTAAGGGCTGACTGTTGTGTGTGGTGTGTCAGCTAAGATCCGGAGGAGCTTCTGCTGACTGAAAGCATGAGGCTGTGTTAGCCCGCTGCTCACGCAGGCTCTTGTGCGTGCTCCTGGACGGCCTCGTGGGCTCCAGGGTGGTGTTACGCACAGCACTTTGGACTGTCTTCCCCACTACTACATGCTGTAGTCGCGTCTTCTTTCTTGTCCCCTTGTCACCTTTCAGACCCATAAACATATAAAATGGGAACTGCTACAGGTCAGGTTTTTTTGCAGTGTCCAAAGTATTTTTCCTTGCTTCTCCGGTGGCCCCCATGGGTTTCAGGTAGATGGTGGGGGTAGATGTGTGCTAGAGCCTTGCGGAGAGGAGGGGCTCACCGGTGTTTGCCAGGCCCCCTCAGTGTGCTCTGCCCTTTTCCGTTCCCAGGAAGATCAATCTCTCATGTTGAGCAGCTCTTAGTAAGGTGGGCTGAGGGGCCACTGCTCAAACTTTTCTCTTGATCTACAGAGTGTTAATAAATCAAAGTAAGAGAGAAGACTTGGAAGAAGGACATCTGAGAGGAGCGAGTAACCCAACTCTTCTTATCTGCCAAAGCAATTCCATACACTCACAGACCTTTTCCTGTTGAGCACGCAGTGGCTTTATTTGCGTCCGACTTGTACAAACCTTTTCCAGCTTCTGAAATACCTGTTAAAAACATGCTTTGCAAAATGAAGCAAGTGGACAATACTTTGAACATGGTGATTTTCAGAGTCAGTCAGCTCTGCCCTTCTCGAACGCGGCTGCCTCGCTCCTGCCCCGCTCCTCAGCTGGCCTGTGCCTGGGAGGACGTCCCGCAGCGGGTGAGCGGTCTGGGGCCCAGGGCCTTGGGTACCAGTTCACCCTGTGCTCCTCTGCTTCTGCTCTACAGGCGATGCCGAAATTGGGAGCAACAATGTCAGCTCCTTGAAGAGTGAAGACTTCCCTATGAGAGGCTTATTGGATGACCTCAACGAGGATGAAATCTGGGGTTCCGCTCACACTTTGAAATCATGCGGAAAAGCTGTTTCCATAGAAACCGCTAGTTTGAGCGAGTATGCTAGATATGTGCTGAGAACAATTTGCCAGCAGGTAATCTGTGACACCACTCCTCTGTCTTCGTTTGGAGAAACAATGTTATTTTATTTGAAAAGTATAACACACATTTTGGTGCAAAATGACTGTTGAAGTCAACTTGATATTTGAGTTCTGCTTGGGTTTCCTGGTTTGGACAATTTATGCACTCAGCAGTATGTTATTGGGGGAGAAAAAATTGCTTTAGTCAGTTATTAGCATTTCTGTCAGAACTGAGGTGTTTTTCCTACCTGAATCTCGAGCACTTTGAGAAGACAGTAGGACCACTCCATCAGCTGTCTGCTCAAAGTGCTTTGCAGTAGTGTTTGTTTCATTGCAAAGTTGCTTTCAAAGTATAGAAGAAATGAATTTTGGAAAACCTGTTAACAGTCTTACACTTTCAGGTGGTACTGAATGACAGAAGACATTTCTAATCTCACATGTTGCATGAACCTGTATGTCCACTTCAGATTTTGCATACGGAAAAATACCTTTTCTGTTTAACTTACCAAAAGTTAATATTGCCTTGAAACTAACTTGTGAATCCGTTACCTGGTTACTTACAGGAATGGGTTGGAGAGCACTGTTTAAAAGAACCTGAGAGGCTGTGCACAGACAAAGATCTTATTTTGGACCCTGTTCTTTCAAACAAACAAGCACAGAAACTCCTTCAGCTTATCTGTTATCCTCATGGCATTAAAGAGTGCACCGAGGGTGACGACCCTCAGAGGCAGCACATCAAACGCATACTTCAGGTAACGCAGTGGGGAAATGGGGAAAAACTACCTGGGATGCGCTGGCTCTAACCCAGTCGTTCCGCAGCACCAGGTGACGCTGATTTGCAGTTCCTGGTGCAATCACGCATTAGGTTCTTCTTCAAAGACTGTGTGTGCTCGGGATCCCTGGTCTCTGTGGCAGATGTTTCATAGCGTGACTTCTGGCGTCTCGTTACTTCAGATTCCAGAGTTACGGAGAAAATGAGCGTGCAGCATGCTCATCGTTGCTGTTCATCACTGTCAGCCATTAGGAAGCCACTGAGGAGGGAGTGGCTTTTAGGGCTGCTCAGGTGGAGGTGCCTCCTGTCTCAGCAGGCTCCGTGACAGTACTGTGGTGAAAGACACTCCTGTTCCACGGAAGCGGCTCAAACGCCTTCACAAACAGTCCTAAACCGGTCATTTCTTCAAATTCAGCTGCATTAGGGACACTTCATTTCTTAAACTACTGGATTTTCTTTGAATAAACCTGTGAAGAATCAAGTTGGCAATATCTGGACCTGGACACGTAGTGATCGGTGTCCTGCAGAACTGTCACTTCAGCCTCTGCGCTTACTACAGTCGCGTCTGGACGGCCTCGTGCTCAATGCAGACATGTCCACTTGGGTGGCAGTGCCATCGATCAGGGTGATTACTAACGAGAGAGTGAATTACATTCTCCGTATTCATATTTAGCTAAGCTCAGATTTTTCAGAGAGTGAGTTTTTTATTCAGAGAAGTTGCATGGTTCAAAGTATTGAGTAACAATATTAGCTACAAAGACGTGGAAGCTAATGCACATTCTTTAATAGGTCTGGTATTTTGGGATGTCGTTTGACTATTGAAAAGAGTAGTGACTGTGATGATCTGCTTATAAGATGAGGCTTTTGCACGTAGTGTATTCAATTATGAGACTTATTTTTTTTCTTTGGACCTGTAAAGTGCTGACACGTGTGTTTGTAATGTTGATTCTTGCCTAGAACTTAGATCAGTGGACTCTCCGGCAGTCTTGGTTGGAGCTGCAGCTGATGATCAAACAGTGCATGAAGGAGCCTGTGAGTATTTATTTTCAAACTTTCTTATCTAAATATTTAATACAAAAAGTATGTTAAATTTTAACGTAGTCGGTGAGCAAACATACCACGAATGTGCTAGTTTACTTATGTTTTACTGTAGGGTTCTGGGTCTGTGGCTGAAATGAACAGCTTGTTGGATAATATTGCAAAGGCGACAATAGAGGTGTTTCAGCAATCCGCTGATCTAAACAATAACTCTTCTAACTCTGGTATAGGCCTCTTCAATCCAAACTCTCTTGGAAATGCTGACACAAGTAATACAAGACAGAATGGTAAAAAGACATTCCTAAGGTATTTTTTGTAGCACCTTTTTAATTATTTTAGCCAACGTGATGCTTAATTTTGTGTAGATTGCCGAGACTTTTTTGCACTTGAAAGAGGAATGTACTGAAATGAGTTGCCTGAAGGTTACTTCTATTTACTTCTATTTAACACTAAATATAGTTGCTATTCTTGAGTTTTCTGGAAACCAGAAATTGTGACTGCTCAGTCCACAGTAGTTACTCCAGATGCGTTGTGTCAACTGCTT
This sequence comes from Ardeotis arabs, assembly GCA_011801015.1. NCBI lineage: Eukaryota > Metazoa > Chordata > Aves > Otidiformes > Otididae > Ardeotis > Ardeotis arabs. The sequence continues at coordinate 141,105 of JAAGAY010146749.1, read as the reverse complement.
TATTAAAGCAGTTCAGTCTTATAGCAGCTAATACTGACTGCAAAACTGCATGGGTATTTCGGCTGAAATAAATTTGTTCTCCTTCTAGTTCCTCTGAGCGGCGAGGAGTGTGGCTGGTGGCTCCCCTGATTGCAAAACTGCCTACCTCGGTTCAAGGTAGGGTCTTGAAGGCTGCAGGAGAGGAGCTGGAGAAAGGTCAGCATTTGGGGTCATCTTCTAAGAAGGAAAGAGATAGACAGAAACAAAAAAGGTACGACCTTGGGAAATCCCTGGAGAGCTGAGAGGGGTTTTTGGAGGAGGAGTGTACTGAGGAGTGGATCTTGCCTTCACAAAACCTCATTGGTTCGCTTTTGTAAAGCATGTAATTTTCTAGGAGCTTATATACCTAGAACTGCAGAAACCATTGCATGAGCCGTTACTCAAATCCCTTTGCTGGCATTTTTAACTTCTCTTGAACTTCTTTACATCACAGGTTGTACTTCCAAATTCCTTTTTGTGTATTTCTTTCAGTTTGCCTTAGTTTTGTGTCTATAATGGATACACATTAGTCTAAAAAAAAGTTTTAAAAGTCTGAAAGCACTTACGTTGGGATGGCACGTCTCCCACAGCCAGCTAGAGCTGCGTCTGGGTTCACTCGCTCAGCCCGCGTTACAATTTTGGTGGAGCTCAGGCAGCTCCCAGCCCAATCAGGGAAACTTGCTTGGGCTGCGCCTCAGACCACTGACATGGATTAGAAACTTCAGCTGCCTAACTGAATGATATGCCTGGTTAATCAAAGTAGTCTTAGATAACAGGGTCTGTTCCTGAGTCAGGCCTCCGGGTGTCCGTGCAGTTCTTGGTCATTCCGTGCCCCGAGCTGGTGGGTTCTCGGCAGCGACAGGCATAGTACGTGCCTTTACACGGGCTGGTGCTCTGCCGCCTTGCGTGCGTGCTCTTTTAATTCATCTGGCAAGGCTTTAATTTACTAAAACAGAAACAGCCGGAGATGCAGACAGTGCCACTTCCAGGGGAAAAAAAGTAGACAAAACAAGGAAGGGAGTGAGGGGAAGTTTCAAAATAAGTGTACTAATTTACTTCTGTGTTTGCCTCTCTTGAAGCATGTCTCTCTTGAGTCAGCAGCCTTTCCTTTCATTGGTGCTGACTTGCCTGAAGGGACAGGATGAGCAACGCGAAGGGCTGCTAACGTCACTGCAGAACCAGGTTAATCAGGTAAAACGAGCACATCACCACGAGCAGCCTTCGTTAGCTGTTTGTGTGTCATCGGTTTTATGTGTGCGTGATGGTGTAAAACCGGGAAAATGATAGTGCAATGGTATGCCAAAGGGAGCAGTCCAAGGAAGGAAGAATGGGGAGGTGTTTGTTCCTTTTTGAGAGTGAATACATCTTTTCTTCCTAAAATTGTTACAGAGAAATAGAATAATCTTCGGTCTGATTTCAGTTCTTTCCAGGAAAAACAACAAAACATGTTTGTCCTGAGACAAACAATCTTTTCAGTCTCTAGCTTGATCGTATAAAGTTTTTATAAGTTTGAAACTTTCTTTCTGTAGGAAGACCCTTCATCTTCTCCAGTTGGTACAGATAAAGAGTTTTTCATATTTTAAAAACCAATATTGCTAGTCCCAAACTGGCCCGTTGCCCACAGCTCTCCCTTTGGATCCCTGTGCTTGCTCACAGCCCTGCCGAGCCTGCTCTGGGCTTCCTGCTCCCGCCCGGGTCATGCTCGAGCCTACTGCAGCCCCTGAGGGCCGTCTGAAACCAGCGCGCGCCATGCCCAGGGTACTGGGTCCACGTTTCCTGTTTTCTGTTGTAGTTTCTGTGAATTACTGGGGCAGTGACAATCGATACCTGTAGGGCTGTATTTTCTCATATTGCCCCTCAGCTCCGGTCCAGGCTACGATGCGGGTCTGCATCCTTGTTAAATTCGTTCCTTTGATGTTTTGTGTCCCTGGTGTAACTGCCACTTGGGCTTTCCTTTTGTGGTGTGGGTTCTCCCGTGAAATGCAGCTGGACCAGCTTCCCTAAGGTTCTGGTCGTCTCTCATCCAGAGATCCCACCAGATCCTGTTGGGAAGCTGCATCCAGTGCAAGAGATCTACTCCCTTACCTGTGGTGAACAGTTAAATAGGGTGTTTGAAACAGTATTTTCAATAAATGCAGAATGAAGCTGCTTATTTTCTTTTTGCTACAACGGGAAGATCTAGTCACACAATTGATAGCAGATTATCAGGTCTTTACAAATTTATTTTTTCCCCTGCTAGTTTGCTTAATCTGCTCTAAGCCTTAAACAGGCATGAGGATAAAAAGATTAATAATCTTTTATGGTTCCTTATAGATAATGGTTACAAATACTTAGCCTTCAAAGGGAGAACATTCCTTAATCAAATGCTTGTTCTTAGATCCTCAGTAACTGGAGGGAAGAACGGTACCAGGACGATGTCAAAGCTAGGCAAATGATGCATGAAGCCCTACAACTTCGTCTTAACTTGGTAAGGAAAGCTTATGTGGTTATCCTGATGTTAGGAAAAGATGTAGCGGCTACTCTGGAGTAGGTGGTAAGGTGCAAGGAGCACTGCATCAGGATGCCAGAGGGGCTGGGGCTCCCTGAGAGCTGGCAGCCCCCAGCCCCAGGCACCTCCACTGGGATGGGGAAGGGCTGAGGCCACACCGGATGTCAGCCCACGGAGGGGTCAGGGTCGGGGTCAGGGTCAGGCCTGGTGAGGGGAGCCGGGGTCAGACACAGCCTTGCGTGGCCAGGCAGGGCCGTGGGGACAGGCTGGGGCTCCTGGGCTGGGGCTGGGGGTAGCCCCAGGTGGGGCTGGCCAGGGACAGCAAGGGTGTCAGTGTCCCCTCTGCCCTGACACGATGGGGTCCCTGCTCCGTTGGTGTTTGTCTCTGCTCTTCCCATCTCTCTTGTTTCAGCTGATGCCTCCTGGCCACAACATTTGGACGTTGTTCATATCAAATGACTAGGAAGGACAGCATGTACCTTGTTCATGCCTTATTTTTGTGCTGCTTTCTTGCTTTCAGTGTCCCTGGAAGTTCAGAAATGTATCATCTTTTTGTGGACGTTCCAGGCCGTTGTCCACTGATGGTTTATCCCTGTGTGACAAGCGAGGATTTTATGGAATTAGGCAGTCAGTGTAGTTGAGACTTTCAGAGCTCTCAGGGAATGTAACATTTGGCTATTTAACTTACAAGTGCAATTTCAGTTGCTGCTACTTGGATACAAGTATTAATCAACTCAGAAAGTTTCCATCAAGTTCTCCAGCATCCCACATCTCCTGAGACCTCCGTACCCGATGGCGGGGCCGCCACAGCTTGTTTAGCGCAGTGCAGTGGGTGTGTGGAGACCACGTGTAGGGCCAAATGAGGGAGCACCGGGGTAGCAGTGACACTGACGCTGCAGCGTTTTCCCCCTCTCGTCTCTTTGGAAGCTGCTCAGATGTGGCTGTGCCACCCCTGCGGTAGCCGCAGCCTTACGCTGCCGCTGGCTGGGGCCAAGGGGACTGGAGGCAGCGGTAACCGGCTGTGGCGCGGCTGGGACGGCACTCAAAGTAAAGCAGCTGCCGCCTGCCGCTGAGCAGCGTGGAGACGTGCGCTTTGTGGTGGGCTGGGAGAACTCTTGATACGGGCGATGTTTGGTTTGTTATTAAAGCAGCAAGGTATTTCCCTTTTTACACCCCAAACACGGATGGAGTTCCAGGAAGAATCTCCCCATATACAAACTCAGCAGGGTTCAGGAGCTAAAAGCAGGTGCTGAGAACTGAAACAGTCTCTGTGTTTGTTGAGCAAGACAGCCCTGAAGTAAACTTTAAGCATGGGGAATATTTTGCTTTTCTGTAGTTCCTTCTTAGCTTTTTGCTGGGAGCATGAAGCGGGGAGGAAAAAGTATTTAAAGTCAGCACTTCCAGATGGCATCCGGCACACGAGAGCTCGCGGGATGGGACAGCAGCTTTAGTCATGAATAATGCGCTAAGGGCAGCGTGCCTCTGCGCGGTACATGCGGCGCCATGCGACTGGTGTGTTGTTTTGCAGGTGGGTGGCATGTTTGACACCGTGCAGAGGAGTACCCAGTGGACCACCGACTGGGCGCTTCTGCTCCTCCAGATCATCACGTCAGGAACTGTTGATATGCAGACCAACAAGTATGTCTGCGCTATTTAAACGAGTTACTTCATGTCCTTAATGCTTTTAAGTTCAGATTGCATGTATGTTATTGATACACTTTTCTTACTACTATCCTGTTACTGCTTGAGTGCAACGTCCACGCCAAGTGCTGGTCTTGGTTGGGGAGCACCTCTCTTTTGGAAAGCACTGGAGCCACTGTTTCCGCTCTTCCGTAACAAGCGCTCACCTGAGCGCTTTCCTAAATGGGAGCCTGTAACTGCTCGTGACTCCTAATGGCTCTGTTACCAGTTTGTGCTGCCTGGAGCTCTGAGCTGGGGTTTGTAACGAGATTGGGGTGTACGTCCTGACGGTCCTCTTGCATGTATGCACCGGGGCTTGCGCGTGCAGGCTGAGAGGTGTGTGTGTATGCAGAAAGCCCCAAAAACCTGGCTGGTCTGAAGGGCGGTGTTCGTGGCCCTGGCTGTGAATACCTGTCCCTGGATCTCTTGGCGGTCGGTGGTTCCTCACGGTAACACTTCTCTTTACTCCCAGCGAACTGTTCACAACCGTGCTCGATATGCTGGGCGTCCTCATCAACGGGACGCTTGCCTCGGACTTGTCAAATGCTTCCCAAGGAGGGCCCGAGGAAAACAAAAGGGCTTACATGAACTTAGTGAAAAAACTAAAGGTAAGTGTTATGTCTTGTCATTTCCAGCGTTTCCTTTGGGGCACATTCTGTGCCCATCTTTTAATCCTGTCATTTCTAGTTCTGGGAATGCCTCTTGGAAAAGGAGGAGAGACTGAAACAGCACTAGTGATAACAAGGGAAAAAAGAAGAAAATAAAAGTGCAGGGAAGACAGACTTCTAGTATTTTCTTCGTATTGAATAAAAAATGGGGACCCTGCAAGGCAATTAGTTACTTTTATACTTTTTATACTTTGAGACACTAAATTAGCATTTTCTGTTTTCTGCATTCTGTTTAAACAAGAGATGAAAAGATAACTTACATTCTTAAAAAAAGAAAAGAAAATAAAAAAAGCCGTGCAAAGCCACTTGTTTAAATTTAGTTAAAGTACAAGGAAATGACTCACCCCCAAACTGGCCATTTTCTCATAGTGAAAGCGCTGCAACGTTCCCCTTCCTTTTTCCCCCGTTTCTGGTGATCGATTGATGTGTTTGTTCTCTAGAAAGAGCTGGGAGACAAGCGCTCAGAAAGCATCGACAAGGTTCGCCAGCTGCTCCCGCTGCCAAAGCAGACGTGCGATATCATTACCTGTGAGGCCATGGGATCCTTGATCGACACCAAGGGGAACAAAATCGCAGGATTTGACTCCATTGATAAGAAACAGGCAAGAGTAAATGTTTGCTTTCATCTCAGTTTGTCCATGGTGTTTGAAGCACAGGGAATTCAAGCGAACAGGTACAGCTTGTACAGTTTGTGCTTTTATACGCAGCATCGCAGGAGGGCTGTACTTCTGCTGTAGTGCAACCTTCTAACGCGCTCTCAGCCTTTACGGGAGCTTCGGCCGCAGCCGTGCGGTCTCATTTAAACAGGTGGGCTTTCTGGGAGCCCTGATGCCAAGAGCGAGGCCTTGTCGAATAATACCTTTAAAAACATTGCAAATGGCAGACCGTATTTTGGTATCGGCTGTAATTCTGTTGCAGACATTCTTGCGCAGTTTTGTTTGCACGATCCATGTGAAAATCCTCAGGCAGAGCGTGAAGCCCGGTGGGGGCTGAGAGGGGCACACAGGAGCCATTAAAGCCCGGCCGAAGGGGTGCGAGCAGCCGTGTGCGGCCTGGCCCACGCGCCGGCGTCACCGCCCCTGCGGAAGCGCCAGCGGCGATTCTGACCTCTGCTCCCTGACCCTTCACTGGTGCTGGCAGACAGCCTCAGAGCTTTAGGTACATATGGGTCTTTAACGGAAACAGGTTCATGCCACTCATGCAAATTCAAGAGTTTGGATAACCTTTCACTTTCTGATTTGTTTAAAATCCAGTCATTGCATTTGCTGCGTGTCCTTCCTCGTTAACTCCACGGAGTACGTGTCAATTTGTAACCGCTAACGTGATGAGTGTTGGCCGAAGCTTGCCCAGTTTTGCAGTACGGGGTCTTGGCTGACACCAGCCAACTCCATAAAAGCTGCCAGAAGGAAATTACGTTTGACTTGAGTTGAAAAGCAGAAGCTGTTACAGAAGTGGTGCTTTTCAAGCAGAGTCCCACGTTTGAGCGCTCGTTGGACCTGGGAACCGTGTGACCTGTTACTTGCTGGGAGGAAGATGCAGGGCGTGATCCTGCTCACAGAAGGCAGAGGAAAAAGGGGACGGGAATACTCTATTAGTTGTTTGGGGTTTTTTGGGGAATATGAAGGGATGCATTTTTTTTTAAGTGAATTTATTTAAAAGAGAAGGATAGAGCTTAGGATAGAGCTTTTTATTCTGCAGACTAGCTAGGTGTTTTTTTGTGATACAGTGCTTATTTGAATGTGTAAACTTCTAGCAAGCATATTCTGAGATTAGCAAATTTTGATAGATATTTGACTTTTCCTCCAAAATACGATAGATGGAACCTGAGGTTTTTAGCATAGCTGTAAGCAAGTGATGCTATAAAAACATAAGTGCTTTTATCTAGGGGCAGCCTTGGATAGAGGTTAAAATCCCACCAGTATGCATTTGGTACATTTTGTGAAGGGAAACAGTCCTTACTGGATTTTTCTGACTCAAATAGTGATGTACAAAAGCAAGTCATCTGCTCTAGCCTTCAGCGTTCTTAAAACACTAACTTCACTTTTATTCTGAAATAGGGTCTTCAGGTTTCAACAAAACAAAAGGTGTCCCCTTGGGATTTATTTGAAGGTCACAAAAATCCTGCTCCTCTCTCCTGGGCATGGTTTGGTACCGTTCGTGTCGACAGGAAAGTGATTAAATACGAGGAGCAGCAGCATCTCCTCCTGTACCACACGCACACCAAACCCAAGCCACGGAGTTACTACCTCGAGCCCTTGCCCCTTCCTCCGGAGGAGGAGGAGGAAGAGCCCACCACACCTGTCTCTCAGGAACCAGAAAGAAAGTCAGGAGAGCTCTCGGATCAGGGAAGACTTGCCACGGACGATGAGAAGAAGACAAAGGGCAGGAAGCGGAAGTCAAAGTCAAGCTCAAGGGCTGATGTAAGTAGCTGCTGCCCCATGCAAAACTTGAAAGGTCTCACGGGAGCATCTGGTGTTGCGTGGTGCTCTTTGCTACCTTCAGAAATTGTTCTGCACCTGGAGGAGCAGGGTCTAACAAAAAGGTGAATGGAGCTGGTCAGAGGAGGGTGGACTTCTATCTGCTAGAGCTCAGTGTAGAGGAGTGCACTGTGTTTAGGACCTTGCGTGCAGTGGAAAATGTCCCAGACCGGATCCTACTAAATATTAGTCAGGTTCCATGTGTGCTTTCTCTTGTTTGGTGTAAAGTACAGCTGTTACTGTTTCTGTCAATTGCTGAAAATCCTCATGAGAGCAAACGTGCTGGTTCAAACCCAGGTCCCGTTCAAATGGAAACCAGTTTGGAAGAAGCTCTTTCGCGTAGATGAGCTGTTTTACTGTGCAGTTCACTCCGGTTTCTGAGACACTTTCTCTGTTGGTTTGATGGTTTTTGAGGTGGGTTCTTAGGCTGAAGATGTAATAATGTGTATAATAACGTAGGTTTCCAGTAGCAGCACTCTGTGCGATTGCGTCCTCCTCGCGCAGCTGCCAGTGGACACGATGGTATCATTAGCATCCAGCTGGTCTGTCGCTGTGTTGTGTTTTAAGTAGCTGTAGTCCTAAGATTATTTTCTGGCCTTTCTGATGTTTAAGTTCCTCCTGTTATATCTATACTGATACAGTAAGCTGGCCTTGTGCTATACCTAATTAAAGCCTGCAGAAAATGCTCGCTAATAAGGTAAAATTGAACGGTGTTCGTATGAAGCTGTTAGTGTTAATTACCTGTGGGCAGCCTGAGACTTAATCTGTTTTTTACATCCTTGCAAACGACAATGGGAACTGTCTCTGCCCTTTAATAATTTAGTAGGAAAATTGGCATTATTTATGAGTTAGTAAGGTATGAATGTCAGTCACATTCACTTTTACTGCATGTTTTAAGGAATATCCACAGAACAACTTATACAGAGTGCCTCCCGCTTACTCCCCGATTTCCTCCCACCTGATGCAGCACCCTCAGCCGGCGCTGTGGGGGTACAGCGTGATGGGACAGCCGCAGCAGCCTGCCTTCTTCCTGCAGGGCCAGCCCCTGCCGCCAGGTACGGTCAGCTTCGCGGCCACGGGCTGGGCCTCGGTGTCTGCCACAGGACAAAACGGACTTACAGCCGCGTTCTGTTTCTGACTGTCTCCAAAGCAGGCCGTCTGCCGATGCCGTCTGTTTTATTCCTTTGTTAGCTGGCTTTTTTTGAAGGGCTTTCTGTTATCAGTTGTAGGTCTGTCTCTCCTAAGCTGTTAAACTTTTTTGGTAGATAAGCAAAAATGACCTACTGTGGGGACAGTATGGGAAAGCTGGTAGAAGTTCCTCGAGGAGTGGAGTACGAGAGGGATGATTAAAGGGAACGAATGAGCTTTGGGTGATTTCTTCTTTGATGCATACCAAGAGCCATGGTGGCTCATTTAACATCTGCTAGATGGAATAAATAAATCTGTGGGCTTGCTTTTTTTCAGGCTTTGGGATATGTACGTAGTTATTGGTAGGCCTGTTTTGTTTCCTCCAGTTACTGCGTATATAATTTCCCATAGGTACTTTACTTGCTCTAGGGGGCAGCAGTTTATGATGTTTTGAGAAATACCATTCTGTCCTCAGATATTATGCAGGAGTTTAGAAGTTTGGTTCCAGTTATAAATGTTAAATATTTTTTCTGAAGCTCCAAATACAACCAGATCTGCATTTAAATCCATAAAAGTCTTCAGAAAATACCAGACAGTGGCTGCAAAGTTAAGGAAGTGCTGATTTTAAAAAAATACATGTAAGATTACGTGTGTAAGATTACCTTTGTAAGTCTAACATATAGATCAGTGCATGATTTTTACCAAATAGCGTACGTAAATTATTGCCATCTCATGATAAAATTGCCTTGACATCGTAAGCTGTTCCTGTCATGCTTTTGATCTGACATGCAGCTTTGGTTTTTCAGCACTAGTCAAATGTTTTATGTGATGTAGAACGTGCAACAGCCCATAGCCTTTGTACTTTTTGTTCTCATTTATAAGTGGCAGGCTTCAAAGTTGTGTTGCCTGTTTAATTCTTCAGACCAGTAATCTGGTTTAGTCCAGTTCACTGCCTCTACAGAGATAAGTTTATCGTCGTTACTGCAGAGCTGACCAAACAGGAGCTGATCTGTACCAACGTTCCTACGGAAGGCAGAGAACACCTTTGTGTTTTGGGTGGTTTTTAGGTGGTTCCAGGCTGGACCCGACAGGCTCCTTTGTTCCGGCTAACACGAAGCAAGCCCTGTCGAACATGCTGCAGCGGCGCTCGGGCACCATGATGCAGCCCCCCTCTATCCACGCAGTCACGCCTCAGCAGCAGTTGCTCCAGATGAAACTCCTGCAGCAAGAGCAGCAGCAGCAGCGGCTCCTCCGGCAGCAAGCGCAGGCACGCTCTCTGCAGCAGGTTTGTCCAAACCCCCCGAGTCTGCAGAGCAGCACGGTGGTTTTGCCGTCCGTTGGGGCTCCTTGCCCTGCATAGGCTTACGGAGTGGGGAGCCAGCTGATGTTTACAGCTGCAGAAACTGTGTTTCATAAAATCAGGTTTTGCTTCTGCTACTTGACCGTGCTCTTGTTCCCCGTTGTGTCACCGAGGCTTTCACAGCGGAGTTGCATGGTGCTGCGTGCCACCAAGCTACAAGTAAGCAGCAGTGGCACAGCAATGCCCTGCACAACGAAAAATCCAGGAAGTCCAGAGGGAGCCACTGCCATACATGTGTGCACAGAGGCCCGTGTTCTCTAGAAATAGCTGGCATTTCTTCTCCTGACATTTTTGCAGAGTACAGCTGCTGTGTGCAAACTGCACGTGGCTCCTGTGCACCCTTGGGAGCCTGAGCTGCTTTTCAGAGTGTGGCTGCAGACTGGCTGCTTTTGAATTGGTGGTACAGGAACAGAAGATGGGGGTTTGGATCCCAGATAATATGTATACAGTAGTTGGTGGTAAAACCAGTAACTTCTCACCTGTATTGTAAAGTCCTTCCGTGCCCGTTCTTACGCTCACTGCAGCATATATTACATTGCCCTTACGCTGCCTTGCCTCAAGCTCTGCTCTGCCCTCTTTAGTAAAAATTTTCAGCAAGTATCCTCATGACTTCTCCCTTGCTGTCTCTGTTGTGTTAGAGCTCCCTCTTTGTCCTTCTTTCCCTCTTTCAGTCTCTGCTATCAGGCATGCAAAGCCCTCTGTAGTGCTTACATTGCTGGTGGGCTACACCAGTTTTACATGGGGCTGTTCATAACTGTGAAACTAGGGGGGTCTCCCTGTATGTGTGCTGCCTTCTACCTTAAAAACAAACAAACAAACAAAAAAAAAACCAAAAAAAAAGAAGGCAGCCCCCAAAGCCCTGGGTGTGTGTTTTATAATATCAGTGGTGCAGTGGATATTTGATCCCTCCCCAGCGCCCTGCCAGCACTGGGGGGGTGCTAAGGATTGGGTACCCGCTGTGCTGGGGTGCTGGGCTCGGCGCTGAACCCCGGGGTTTCTTAAGCTAGGCAGTATCTCAGTGTGGCAGCGTCAGGTCCAGCTGGCTTTCCGTTACCGTGAGAGTACAGACTGAAATGGGAGCCCTGAGGAACCAAGTGATGATCGCTGCTTACAGCTGAGTGGATCAAAGAGCAGTAACGGAAGATCTAGAATAACGCCTTCATCTCACGATTAAGAAATGCTGTTGTTTTACACTGTCACATTTAGAAGACGAAAGATGCTGTGTTTCCCTTCTGGTTCCAAGCACAGACAGTATCTGCGGTGTTAAGAACGGCGGGTAACTTCTGCTCTGAAGTGCTGCCCAGACAAGGTGTCAGTAAGGAGAACGGACTTACCATGAAGGCGTCAGTCCGTGCCTAAGTAAGATTAATTCGGTGTCTGTGAGGGACTTGCCCATAACATTTGGATCGAACTTTTACAGTGTAGAAGCTGCACTAGAATTCAGCTGGGTGGGCTCAGATGCATGTTTCAGCTGATGTGTGACGTGCTGGACGTTCGTCAGTCAGCGGTCCCGTGCCAGCCACGTTTCTGTTGTAGCAGAAAGTCAGCCTGAGTTACGCTGATGTAACCAAGTCAAACAGCTCTCCAAACCCACCCTCGCTTCCCAGTCACTGCGGGCAGCGGCACGCGCAGCCCGGTCCCTCGAGCTGTACTGGGGAGCACACAGAGGGGGACGCTCCCGTCTCTCCGCTTCTGATGTTTTGCCTTCTTGGATTTACAACTTTCATTGTGATGGAACGAACAAACAATTCACCATTGCCGTGCGGTGTATGTTGTTAGGGAGAGCTTAAGTAAGGAAGGTTTCCTCTTTGGTTTTTACGTTTCTGCAGCTGCAGAGTGAAATTACCTGCTGAGCCTGGAATCCCTGGCACTGCCACAGGCAGTTCTGCGCAGTCAGTACGTCCAGGAGCACCCTGCTCGTTAGTGCTCTGCCATACACGCTGTGCTCTGGAAAACAGATAGCTATGGCGCAAGGTCTTTAGGAACTGCGACCCGTTGAACAATGTTCAGTATTATGCATAGCATTAATAGGCTCCTGGGGATGGGAGGGAGTCCTTTCCTCGTTTAGAGTTTCTGTTCATAAATGTCATTAAAGTATTGAGGTTCGCTAGCATAAAACCCACCCGAAAGGGCCCTGTTAGCGTTCCTGAGTACCAGCGTTCTTTGAGTGTGTTCAGCTGAGCTGTACTGCCCCACTAACAACCTGAGCCTACTGGTGTGTGTTCTTTGTACTGTCTGCTATTTTCTCGCCTGTCCTTTTCCTTTAGGATGTCTCTAGCCCCGCTGTACCCCTTCAGGATGGCTTTGACAACATCATGGTAACCACTATGAGACCGTGACCTTCTCTTTATTTTTTCCTTTTGCACAAACATGCATTTCTTTCAACACACAGGCTGCACACTTGGCTTTTGGCAAGAATGATGCGCTTTGGCACGCCCCTCACCTCGGTAGCGCAGTGGCTGCATGTGGGAAGGCTGTGAATACACTTGCACACATAGAATGTTTTTTATTACAAATATTTCCTATAACTGCATCATTGGTTAATTTTTTTCCTCTTCTGTTGTGTTTCTCCCGGTGAAAGATTAGAGTAGCTGCAAGACATGTCCGATGCCGTGTCCATCTAAGCACGGCTGACCTGTTCCCGTTCTGCGCTTGTCTCCGCTGCTGTCTGCTGTGGCAACTTCTGCCACGACGTGAGGTGGGGCAGCAGTGCCTGCCGCGTCAGATGGGTGGTGAGGGATGGACCACGCGCCCTTTTTGGCCAGCGCAGGCATCAGCGCTCCCCAGGCAGCACTTGGAGCCGTTCCTGGCACGGGCTGGTTCCCACTGTGGCGGGACACCACTGTGCTGCTCCGCTCGGGCAGTGAGGGTCCACTCCCCTGGCCCGTGTGGGCTGTAGTTTCCAAAATGCTGCTTGTCCCACCTGAGCATGACACTGTACTGCCTGATACCGGTACTGACCATTCCCAAGCTACGGCAGGATGTGTGGTTATTAGAATAACTGTCTTGTTATTCCAAAACAAGCCACAACTAACACTTAGCTGATAAAGTATTACATTTCATAGAATTGCATTATTTCTGGGGAAAAACAATGATGGCAGGAAGGTTTATCCCTAATATCTGTGGTGGAAAGCTGTCCAGTTATTATTAATTAGAAAAGCTGTTTCAGAGTTAGCTTGCAGGACTTTCTTCCTGTCTTAGGGAAATGGGAATGTTGTTAAAAGCATGCGTCCTTAGTGACTTCCTACAGAGCCAGGGCCTAACCCAACGTCCATCGCTAGAGCTTGCGCTGGCTGCGGGGGGACGCTGTGTGTACTGCGCGGCCACGAGTGACAGGGTGCTCCTGGGCACACCAGGCTGCCTGCCCCAGAATCGAAAGGGAGCACACGGAGCAGCTTCCACAGAGCCGGAAGGCGGGTTGTGTCACTGCGAGGGACAGCTGAAGGCACCGGTTTTTCTAGGAGTCAGCCAGAGTTTTACCAGATTTCACCTTGGGGTGAATTTAATTCACATCTTTATCTATCTTGTGAATGGCACCTTATGAAAAAGTTTCAGAAGCGATTTACTCAGAGAAATTATTGTTCTTTTTTTGTTTTTCTTCTTTTGCCTCTGTTTAAAAAAAAGAAAAATCTGAAGTACTTGAGCACCTTCCTGCTGAACTTGGCTGACATCTCTTTTACTGCATCCCGTCTGCAAGGCGTGCGTTCTGTTCAGCGTTTGTTTCTCACCTATCAGGTTGTTGTTTAGAGAGCTCCCCATCTGATTTTGCAGATGTTTTTCCAGATAAATTTAATTTATCCTGACCTTTTGTCAGGACTGATAGATGTGACTCTGTTCACACTTCCCGTACTCCCTAATTTGTTCTTCAGAATTTTCCACGAGGTACTGGCTTGTTTTTAACCCTGGTGTAGCTTCTGCCTGCGTGGTGCAGCTCTGGTACAGGCGCTCCCCGCCCCGCAGCGGCTCCTTCGACGTGGTCCCGGGGGCTGGTGCTGCTCGGTTCCCCCCACAGCAGGCAGCTCTGCGGGTTTCCCAGGCCTGTGGATGGGGATGCACGCATTTTTAAACCCAATCCAGGATAACAGCTGAACGGCAGGGCTGCCAGTTGTGCTCGCGGACTTGTTAGCGTCTGGTACCGTTAGGGCTGAAGGGATGGGAGCAGATAAAGGGGAGTTCCTTCCCGTGGTGCTTCAGAACTTTATCCCATCTGAGATTTTCTTTTCCACCTCATAGCCCTGACTGTAATGCTGCGGCTTGCAGCGTGTTACCCAAGTCACTTCTAGCCTTAAATTACAACACGTCCCTGTAAGGATATCCCGGTTAAAACGGCAAAGGCTTTGTTGGACTTGGATTTTTTTGTTTGGTTTTTGGTGACCTGGGCAGCTGCAGGGAGGGAGCACTGCTGCTTCCAGCTCATCTGCCACTGAGCTTTTTTGAGTAGGATGGGTTTCAAAGTGATCAAGTGCAGCTGTGCAGCATCACAGTCGCACACAGAACACAGACTGGGTGGTATCCTTGGCACATTCTCATTTGCCAGTTTTTTACAATCTTGGTCCTGAAATTAAATCTAACATTTTATTTTTTCCTCTTTTCTGGTGCTTCAAAACATACTAATGCAGTTATAGTTGAAATCTTTGAATGATTTGTCATTAATTGGGCAGAAATACTGAGGCAATTTGAAATGAACAGCCTAGGCTGTCTGCTGTTTCCAAGCCATACTGGGTGGGAGCTGGAGATGCTTGTGTTACCCATTTATCATACTGGTATTTTGTATGTCATCATAAAATCTGCTAATCAGCATTTTGCCTGCTTCATCTGGGGGAATGCTAGTAACCAGGCAGCCTGAGAAAGGTATCAGCTGTGTATTTATGTTATCATTCACTCTGAGCCTCCTGTACGATTCAATGTGCTGTCTTGCAGACAGAACATTTCTTCCTAATCCTTTGCAAAGCCCCATTGAAGGCTGTCTGCCAGACCTCTGCTCAGTAAATGGCTGTTTCTTCACTGCCACAGTGTCACAGTGGTGTCAGAAATAGCCAAAAGTCAATTCTTCCATCTCCCTGTGCGTGAGTGCAGTTCAGCAGCCTGGCCCTGAGCGCCGGTGCTGCCGTGAAGGGAATGGCCAAGCCTCCCCATGACTCTGTGTCTGCAACTGGACAGCTGCTTGTTCGGGGCGCGCCGGCTGCGTGTGACGCGTGACGTGTCTTTCAGGGCCAGCCGATGGACCAAGCTGCTATTTTCACTCCCCAAGTTCGACCCCCGTCTCAGCTTCCACAGTACCCAGGGCTACAGCAAGCACAGGTACTGCGCTACTCCCTCGGAGGGTCTGCCTGAAAACGCTCCTGAACAGCTCCTCACCTCCCAGCCCGCTTTCCTGTGCTCGGGCCCTGCCTCCTGCATGTTCCCCTGGGTGATGGCGAGGGCTGCTTCTGGGATGCTTGTGGTCTCCCCATGCTGTAGCTCATGAACGGTTTTAACAGGGTCACTTCCCAGTTTTTTTTGTAATGTCGTTGCTGGTAAAGGCAAGCGTGCCTCAGCGTTAAGCCTGAGATTGTCCAGTTTTTGGTGAGATAGTGATACCAGTAACTCTTTATTATGTCATTCTGGTACTTGGGGTTGCATGGGGAGGAAGCAAAGAGAAGAGGTGATGCTGTGGAGCAAGGCCCCGCGCTTGCCGAGTGCCTCCCTGGGAGGGGTGGCTTGGTGCACGCTCCACGCCGCTCTGCGTGACACGCGCCAGCTGCCTGGCCCACAGACACAAGTGGGGCACAGCCGGCGCCGGGGCCCACCGGCTGGGACGTGGGTGCAGCCCTGCATCTCGCTGACGTGCCCCCGCTTGTCCGGGGCTTGGCCCGTTGATACGGGCCGTCTCTTCCTTCTGTAGCCAAGGAAGCCGAAACAGGGGCACAGCGGTTACGCCTCTGTCCGTGTTCCCTGCAGAGCGTGCCTCACGGATACACCATGTACAGCACTCAGATGCCTCTGCAGCAGCAGCAGCCTGCTGGGGCGGTGCTCTCCCCCGGCTACAACCCGCGAGCCTACGCGGCGGCACGCTCCAGCCCCACGCTGATGGAGAGGCTGCGGCAGATGCAGCAGCAGCCCGGCGGATACCTTCAGCAGCAGGCTGCTGCCTACGCCCAGCCTTTGGCAGGCACTCCGCGGTGAGCTTCTGCGCTTCTCGCGGCTGGGGACATGGCAGCAACTGCCTTTAGAGGTCTAAAGCTTTATTTAAGTTTGTGGCTCTTCAAGCAGTTTGGCCCTGACCTTGCTGGCAGCCGTGTACGAACCCTACGGGGCGCCTTGCGTTCGGAGCGGAGCTGCTAGCCTGAGTTGCCTTGGCTCCGCCAAGTTTACACGGCTAAGCTAGATAGCAAACTGGCTTACATGGTTTCCCCGTGTATACCTTTCTGCTTTGCCAACATTAATTACTCCCATAACTTCCTAAGAAAGTATTTCTTGCTTTGTGTGGTTTTTTTCAGTATTTTAGTAGGTAAAAAGTCTTTATAATCAGTTTTAAATTTATAGTAACGTGACTATGAGATGTTTTGGGTGAGAGAATGTTTTAGCACTTATGTGGAATTCTTGCTTGAAATGTAGAAACTCATCACTCTTCCTCATAAAGCAAGAATTGAACGCTTGGATCTGTTCTTCTTGTTTGGAGGAACGTTATTACCTACATCAGCTGCTGGGCAATGGGATGGCTTCTCTTATGGAATATTCTTCAAAGCATTCCTATTTGGAAATACATTCTCCCTGTAAACCTAACACCTGTTAACTCGATGGAAGTCTGACGTGGCAGCTTATAGCTGAGTACTCCTAGACTAACTTGTGCTCTGTCTAGAAATGAAATGTAACCTGTTATTTCCCCCCCCAGACTGAGCCATCAGCCTTTGCAGCCAGGCTCACTGGTGGGAGGGGGCCTGGACAGTGCCTCGGCCGCAGGCCCTCACCCCAGCCTGAGCTCAGTGCAGCTGCCCCCGGAGCCGGCGCGGCAGAGGCAGCAGCAGATGCGACAGCACAGACTCTTCCAGGTGAGCGCCCGGCTGCACGGAGACCGGGAAGTCTTGGTGCGGGAAGGGAGCGTGAACATCCCTTATCAGGTGATGGCATTACCACCCTCGGGTGCGCATCTTCAGGTCTAAAGCTAGAAACCCAAACTGCTTTTGTTTGAGTGCAGTAGTTCATTGTTTGCATTTGGGATTTCCAAAGGAGAGCTCTGGACGTCCATGTAATATTCAGTGCTCCTGTTCTTCAAGACTGTAGAATGCTCTGGAGAAGGTAAATTTGAGAATGGCCCAGCTGAATGTGCTGAGACAAGAGCAGTGGTTGTGCTCTCCCCTGTCTAGCCTTAGAATGTATGCTAGAATTAAATTGAAGGACTTGCTTCCTGTCTGGCCTACTTCCTATATTCTGGTTTGATATTTTTAATTTGGAGGTAAGTGTCAGTTTATCAGCTAAATAAGTAGGGCTTGGCACAGGGGCAGTGAATGACATGAGCAGTCATTCATCCCGTGGCCCTTTGACAGCTGGAGTTCCTTTCATGTTTCCATTTTAATGCAGTGGCTATCTGTGCCACTTCTTGTTGAACGACAGTGTATCTAAATGTTATCCAAATATTTAATGTTATCTAAGTGTTTGGATGTTGTAGTAAATAAATACACCAGCTCTGGAGTATTTTTGGTCTGTTACCAGTGCTCCGTGCCAGCCTTGGTGCGGTTGATGATGAAGGTGGAGAGCAGTGAGGCTCTTCTCCCGGGTGGGGAGTGCTGTTAGGGGCGCCGGGATCCCTGCTGGAAATCTCTCGCGGGAAGCCGTGCTGCTCGGCCCGTAGCCGTTCCCAGAGGCAGCGTTCGTGTCCTGTTGCTGTTGTTTGAATGCCCATCTGCTTTCAGTTGCAGCAGCAGCCGGGGCAGCAGCAGGCACTTGGTCTCCAGCCCATGCAACCGCAGCAGCCGTTGGTAAGCAGAGGCACTGGTGGATATTTTGGGGAGGCGCGAGGGCAGTGACAGTCAGTTCGAAACGTGTTCCACGTGTCCCTGTGCTCCAGGATCTGCTGGGGAGGGGCCGCTGGCCCCTCTGTCTGCAGCTGACGGGGTCGCACAAGCCGAGCGCTGCTGCCGTTACCTGGCGTGGCACGTGCGCTGTGCCCAGTTCTTTCATTTTTCATGTTTCTTTTGCAGTTCCCAAGGCAAGGCTTACAGCAGACACAGCAGCAGCAGCAGACGGCGGCGCTGGTCAGGCAGCTGCAGAAGCAGCTCTCCAGTAAGTGTGCGCGGAGATGTACACAATACGTACGTGTATGGAACGTGGAATTCTCTTTCCGGAGGTGCTCTGCCCATCTAAATGCTGCCCTGTAAGTTACCTGCTGGCAGCTGCGGTGGCGGTGCAACGCCAGAGCTCTGGTGCTAGCGCGGCCCTTGGGTTTCGGTGGGCTCCAGGGAAGCCCGAGTCCCCTGCGGGATGGGGGCTGGGGCCCAGTCACAATTCGCTGTGCGTTTTCTCCCCTCACCTCTGCAGTCCTACCGCAGGCAGCGTCCGGGAGGAAACCAGCACCTCCTGGGTGTTAAGGGGATGGACGGGCTGTCGTTGGCACCGCTGCATGAAGTACAGGCGCTTTTCTGTAGAGCGCAGTTGTGGGGCACAAACGCTTCCCTTTGCTTTGTCAACCAGGTAGCCAGCCACAGCAAGGGGTGAGCCAGTACGGACATCCTTCGCACTTCTGACCCGAGGCGGGAGGGAGACGTCACCTCACGTTTGCACTGAAGAACAGAACATTCAAAGTTCAATGCACTAGTTCTTGCTAGAAAGCAGACTTTAATTTTCTTCTCTTATTATTTCAATTATTTTTTTTTTGTGCTGCAGTTGATGTGAACATGTAACAAGGTGGGTTTTTGGGTTTGGGGATTTTTTTGCGTTTAACTGGATTTAAATGTATGGACTTGTCGGGCTATTTGAAGAATGCTATTGCAGATTTTATGAATTTGGTGCTTTTTAGGTCCTGTTACTTTTAAAGAGGACAAAGAATGCTGAACTTATTTATTTGTGGGAAACACTTTTTTTGTTTTTTATTCTTGTTTTTGTTTTTCATTGTTTGAGTTTTTTTAAAAAAAAAGAACTGCACTGGACCAAACTACTGAACTGAAAGGCACTTCGATTTTGGCATAAAGTTAATTTGTTCATTACAACGTTCACCTCTTTCTTTGTTGGTAGAACAAGCATCAGTTTAAATTGTGTTTATTTGACTGTAATTTTCATATGCACTTTATAAAGTTCCTTGTTTAAAGTACCGATTTTCTCTTGCTCATTGTGGTAAGAAGGTGCTGAAGTGGGTTTATTGCTTGTATTAGAACTTCTTAACGTTTATATTAAAAGCCACAACGTAACATTAATAAACCTCCTAGGAGTAGCGGTATTTCGTATTTGGTCTTTTTCATGTAAAGCTCACTGGTGATCACTAGTGAGCGCGCGGCACAGGACAAGGGCTGAACGCTCAGAGCGGGTTTCGTTCAGCTCCCGCGGGGAGAACTCCGAGGCCAGGTGAAGCCTCGCAGGAAGCGAAGCTGCGTGTCACACTCGCTGCCTTCGGTAACGTACCAGCTTGCACAGAGTGAGGGGGGAAACGCCGCCGACGTCCTTCTGCGGCCGCAGCGCTGCCGTAGCTGACAGCTCTGACCCCGAAGTCGCCCTGCAGGAGTTGTTCCCTTACCCGCGTCCGCCAGCGGTGCCGTACGGTCAGCATTTCACATTCCGCGTCGGAGTCCTGATTGCTGGGTGTTTCAGCCACGTGAGCATTGCGTATCACCGGCTGAGCACAAAACCACAGGTGAATTGTAAATCAGAATTACTACAAACAGATCGTTGCTATCCAAACCTGTTCAAATGTGTCATAATTTTGCTTGCATTAGAGTTGAAAAAACAGAATAGATTTATTACTATTTTATGTAATTTGGGAGTTACTGTATGTGCTATTTAAAAATGCATTAATTTTGGAAGTGGAACATGCAGGGCATTTAAAATACACATAGGAATATTTCTTCTCTGTTTTGTATTAACTCAGTTTGCTAGTTTCTAGGTGGTATCAGAGTCAGGAGTTCGTGGGAAGGGGGTAAGGCTGCGCTGCACAAGCTTCAGAGGACTTGGGAGGCAGAAGACAGGAATGAAGTGACACCCCTGCAGCGAGGTCTGTGGGCAAGGAGAGGGCGAGTGGCTTTTAGAACAGGCAGGTAAGTCTTACTCAGGTAAAAGCTCTTTCTGCTCAGATTTCTTTAGAGAGATCTCCTGTTCTTCAGTAGGTGAAGCTGTTACAGGTGTTAACCAGTGAGGTTCAGGTAATCCTAGCGCTTTGTGGTTACTGCTGCCTCAGCGCACAGCAAACGGGATGTGGCTGACGTCAGGAAATGGCCAAACCAGCACAAATGCAATCCGAGCTGAGGTTATCGTCTTAAATTTTAAAAAATGAAAATTCCCCAGGTTGATTGTGATGTTAAATGAGGCAGAATCTGCCTTTAGCTCTTGGCACTGGAATACCCTCTCACTGTGTCTGTGTCTGCTGAGAGCCGTCAGTGCGGGGGCTCAGACGCTGCTGTCACCTGGGCACTGCGGGGTTTCGCTGTAGACCCTCCTGCGAGGGGTATCCCACTGGCCCCAAAGAGACCTGTCACCGCTCTTGGATTTCTGTATTGTTTTAAGTGATGTAAAGAGCTGGAATTGTGCATGAAGCAGGGGAGTCACACTGAGCCCTTCGCACATCCATCAGACTTTCTGTAAAAAATGGTCCCCAATTTGCAAATTTAAGGGGAAAGGCTGCATTGCATTTATTTTCACCCCTCTGTCCTGTCATCTCTTAGGAATAAAATAACCTCTGAGCTTTAGTTAGTGGCTTAATCTTTTAATGATTTTTTTACCAGTCTGGTCCATGGTTCCTTAGTGTAAAACATGTAGGTAACGATCTCCTACTGTTCTGAAGGCATTTGGCTGCTCAGACCTCTCCACTGAATTGAGAAATCAGAATTCTACATTTGTATGCAAATTGATGCAGTTGTTTCCTGGTGAGAAATCTTTAAAAAATGCTTTTGTGCCAACAGGAAAGTGATACCAAGCTATAGTGTTGCTAGGTGCAGTCTGTATACATTCTGAAACAGCACCAGACAGAGCTCGCTCTCCTGTTTACAAATGGGGACAAAGCCGTTCTGTCTGAACCGTCCCAAAGCTCTGCAGAAAGGACTGTGTGACGCAGCCGCGTTATTAGAATGACTTCACTACTTGTGTCACCTTTGAATGTTTATTTAAAAAACATACTAAATATTCAAACATATGAAGAAGGCAGTCTGCATCACAACAAAATCTGCTCTTTGGGTCTCAAACACTCTCGCTTCACGTGGCCACGCTGATGGCAGTCACACGCGGTGAGCAGAGCCGAACAGATGTGAAAAGCCTGTCCTTTCCTGACGAGCTCTAGGTATGTGTCCAGAAAGTCATTTTGGATGATAGTCAATGTTTGTTGGCAGAGCGAAAGTACCTTAAGTTTGTTTTCCTTTGAGTCTGTTTAATCACTGACAGAACAAACGCTCGGTACTAATGCTGGGCTGAATTTTGCCCAAGCCCTTCCTCTCTTTTTTTGCAGCGTCATTGCAGACTGCACATGTGTTCAGGCACTCACGTGCCTGTGGCTGCCTTTGATTAACCTTACTCCAAGAACAAACTCGGTCCAGCTGTAACTTTGTTAACAGGCACTCGTGCTGTATTTCTTATTTCAAATGACGTGAACGTACGTTACTGTGACATCACTGCCAAGGTGGTTCTTCGCTGTGCACTTGTACGCGCCAGAATCTGAGGGCCGGGGATTCGGGATGAGTAATGTCCCGTGGGGATGAAGCAGTCTGGTCCCAGATGCTCGCCCTTGGCTACCTGTGGAGAGCACTGAGTGGTCGGGTAACTCCCAGCTGATTTCTGGTTTTGGTATTCCCAGCGCTATGCAGTGGAGCTGGACCGCTGCCCCAGGCATCGCGTGCACGGTCTGCGGCGATCTGTTTGTAATCCTGGGGGGATAGGCTACAACCACGACAGGAACAGTTACGGAGGAGTCCCCGGCGCTGTTGTGGGCCCTACACACGTAATCGCCTCTGTCGTGAACGGTGGCTTCTCGTATGACCAACGTACCGTTTTCCAGCAGGATGTGTCTCCGGCTGATCTGCGGCCGATCCAGCACGAAGCCGTCCGGCAGAGTCCACGCTGTCTTTGGCTTGGGGCTGCCGTCAGACAGGCAGTGAAGCGACAGCGGCTCCCCGCTGATGCCCTTCACCGGCCCCTTCGGGTGCGTGAGGATACTGGGCTTCTGGCCAACCTCCAGGATGATCAGCTTTTCAATATAGCCGACTTTATTCCTGGCAGCACAGCGATACTTCCCTGCTTTGTCTCTGTCAGGACTGGAGATGGTAAGGGTACCGCTGCTTCCTGTGAGAAACTGGGAAGTCTTGATGCCATTGGAAAACCAGGTGCCGTTAGGCAGCATCCAGCTTACATCAGGCGGAGGGTTTCCATCCACGGAACAATTCAATGTGGTGGCTGTTCCAGGCTTTGCTATTATTTTTTCATTGAATGGATTTTTAAACATCGGTCGCCTTAGCATTTCGAGTACCTCCAGCTGCACCACCAGCATACTCTCTCCCCCGTCGTTACGTGCCACACAGATAAAGTCTGCTGTGTCAGAAGGCCTGATGTTCCGAATCTCAAGCGTCCCATTTTTGTGTACTACAATCCTGCTCCCATAATATGGAGCTGTCAGGAAAATGTTGTCGGGCATGATCCACATAATCTGAGGGGGAGGTGTCCCTTCTGCCCTACAGTCAATGTGTTTCTTTGAATGCCTCACTGCCGTCACCTTCATGATTGTTTTGTTCATGTACAAACCATTTATGACAGGTGGTTTAGCAAGAACGTCCAGTTTATATAATTTAGTGTCATCCCCTCCAGGATTACGAGCAACACACATGTACTCCCCGGCATCCAGGAGTTTGACCTGACTGACGGACAGAGAGCCGTTGGCGTGCAGGACATGTCTGCCTGTCGATGAGGAGATCATGTCACTGGAAGGTAGCAACCAGAATATTTTTGGCTTGGGTTCTCCAGCAGCTTCACAGTCCAGCAATGCTGTATCTCCAGCGTTCACTTTAATGTATGTCTTGTAATTGTGCTTGATCTGAGGGGCTGCCGTGACCACCGTGATGTGGATCTTCATTTCGTCTCTTCCCAGCATGTTTTGAGCATAGCAGGTATAATCTCCTCCCTCTGTTTCTCCAGCTTTGTTGAGATAGAGAGTTCCGTTGTCAAAGAGCACGTACCTCCGAGACCTGTGGCCGCTGTCATCGGCCAGCATGGCGTTATTGATCACCGTCCCATCGGGCAAACTCCAGGAGATTTCTGGCGTGGGTGCACCAGAGGCCTTGCAGTCCACTCTGAAGTCTTTTCCGTATGACACCAGTTTCTTGAAGTACGGTTTCTGGTCAATCTTGGCTGGTTTCATTGTGATGCTGACTTTCATCAGTATCAGGTCATCTCCAATTTTGTTTCTTGCGACACACAAATAGTCACCTGCGTCCTTTTCAGTAACCGCCTCAATAACCAGGGATCCGTTGGGGTAGACATGGATTCGGCTTCCCATCCTGTTGTGGGGGGGAAAAAGAGGAAAAGAATTACGGAACAAAATGCTGGCGGTGAATACCGAGCACTGAAAGTTACTGACAGTGTATCAGCGCGATGCGGTACAGCAGCTCTCTCCAAAGGCACTGTGTGCACATCCCGCGCGGACCCAGCGGATTGTAACCCGCCGCAGCTGCCGCCTTTGCTGTTACGTGGACATGCACGCGCTCGCTGACTCTGTGTAGGGGCGCAAAGCTGCGCGGTGCCCCTCTGCCTCCCTGAAAACTGCTCTGTGAGCCAATGAGGCTCTGCACCCCCGCGTCCCTCATCCCAGCAGGGCATGGACCAGGATCTCCCTCAGCCCAGCCGCAGGTTCTCATGAGCCTGCTATGAACGTCCTGACTGGGGAGCCTCTCGCCCAAAACGAGTGTTACTGTGGGGGAGATGGGGAGACCCTCAAAGGTAGACTTGGCAGAGGCTACAGAAGCCTCTTCCTCCTCACCCTTACTTCACAAATCTCTTGTAAATAACCTTTCCTCCTATAAAATGACCAAAATTTGGCCCATCTATGACTAACATCAGTTCCATTAATTCAAACAAGACTCGTATCCATTCCGGTTAGACCTCGCTCAGTTACGACAAGTGATGTGCTCTGTTACTAGGGGTATAACACCAAGCTGTCACCATGGACATTTCACCACGTTAAACGTTTAAAAGTGATTTTAGTTCACAATGTATTGGATCAGTGATGTAACAGTCTCTTGTATGCGCCCCAGAGAAGACAGCGTTTGACGTTTCAGAGAGGTGGGGACAAAAAGACTCCTACCTGTGCCACTGGTCAACAATGGCCTTGGAAGGCAACCTCCAGATGATCCTGGGCTTTGGTTCCCCAGTCGCTGTGCAGTTCAGAAGCAACTTATCCCCAAAATTCAGCTGAGTCATTTCTTGAGAGGCGGTAGCTATTTTTGGGAGCGTATCTCTGTGTTCCACCACGAGGCTCACCACCCTCCGTTCCGAGCCAGTCGAGCTCGTGGCTATGCACTCGTAATTCCCGCTGTCAGAAGGGGCGATGTTGCTGAGCTGGAGGGTACCGTTGGAGAACAGGAACAGCTTTGCGTTTACAAACTGCAGAGGTTTCACCACCGTGCCGTCGAAAAGGGCCCAGTGGACGCTGGGCTGAGGATTCCCTTTCACGGTGCAAGGGAGTTTCAGATTTTCCCCCATCGTTCCTTCAATGCGTTCTCTCTTCTCTTCCAGAATAGCGGGAGGCGCTGCAATGACCTGCAGCTTTACAGCCAGCGTGTCGGTGCCTGCCGGGTTTTTAGCCGTGCATGTGTAGAGGCCCCTGTCGTAAACACTGACGTCCTTGATAACTAAAGTGCCGTCCGGTTCCACATGAACTTTACCTTCCGCGGAGGAGCCAGAGACATGCGTTCTGTTTGCTAGAACCCATGAGATGGTGGGGGGAGGCCTGCCCTCAGCTTGGCACTTCACTGCCACGGGCTTTCCGGAGTGAGCGGTGAGGAGCCGCCACCTCCCACCGGAGATGCGGGGCGGGTAGGCCACTACCGACAAGGTGACCAGGAGCCGTGCTGCGCCGTGCGCGTTGGCCGCGGTGCACAGGTACTGCCCGCGGTCCTCCAGGCCCACCCGCAGGATGGAGAGCGTGCCGTTGGCAAACACCATCCATCTGCTGTCGCCGCGGCCTTCCAGAGCGTCGGTCCCTACGGAAGCGAGGGGACAACAGCGCATGTCAGAACCTCTCTCTTCTGTTCCTTTTCACTCGGTCCCTGAATACCCTTTACCTGTCCTGGTCTACTTTGCCCAAATAACCAAGACACTAGTGGTAAGAAAGAGAAATCATGGTATTTTGCATATACAGTGACAGCTCTGAAGTAAAACCAAAACTCAGTAGAGACAATGTTTGGATAAAGCAGATGGGGCTTTGCATACTCAGAAACACTTTGGTGTGGCTTTAACTTGGTTTGATGGTTTGTTACCACAGACAGATTTTTGTTTTCACTTGTCTCACTGTTCTGAAATAGCAGGTAGCCTGCAAGAAATATTGAAATCTTCTCAATAAGCACAGAATTATAGTTGAATATAGATCATATAGTTTTTTTTTTTAAATTTCCCTAAGGAGCTGTTTCATAATTTGCAGTAACACCGCCCAGCAGGCGTGCTGGGAGATCTCTCTTTTGCACTGTTTCCAAGTTCATCCTTTCACTGATAGCTCATGGTACTCCTGTGTGAAGCAATACTCGAGTCTGGCACACAGAACGTCTGCCACGTTTCAAGTCTATAGTGGATGGTAAATTCCAGAGAGGGTTATCAAGCTTACCTGACACTATCTTGCTCCACTGTACAGTCGGACGCGGGTTACCAGCAGCCACACAAGGAATAAAAGCATCTGAGTTAGCGAGCACAGTAAAGGCAGCCAATTTTCCTCCAATTATTCTGGGCTTTGCAAAATGATTTCTGCTTAAAGAGTCCAAGGCTATCGGGCTGGTGGTGGTGGTTCCCTGATCTTGTCTCTCTTCAGACCAGCCTTTGGCAGAACTGTCCTTGTCCCTTCCCCAGTGTGGCGCATACGGCGTCGCCGGCTGCGGTGGCCGCAGGACGGGCAGCGTGCTGACGGTGACCGTGTGGCCGCTCTCTGTGACATTAGCAGATGGCTTCTGCCAGAATTTGATTTCCCCCCATGGAGGCGGGTTGGTCCTGGAAGCGTGCGCTGGTGGCAGGGCCGCTGTTAGGGCTGGCAGCGGGGAGGGATGCCGCGCGCTGGCAGGAGCGCTGGCTGTGGCCGCAGCAGGAGCGCTTGACTCTGTTCTGGCTGGGAACGCGGACCGTGCTATGTGCTCTTCTTGGATAACGCTCTCTTCCGTTTTCGGGGGTGATGTTTCACCTGCCCCTGTGGTGGCTCTGACGTGCTGAGCGGGTTCTGACCCAGACGTTGCGCAGGAGGTGCCAGGTTGTGCGCCCGCGGCAGCGGAAGGCTTTGAAAGGCGTGGAGTGGTTTGGGTTGGAGTGGGGGGGCTCGGAGCAGCGCAACTGTCGGGCGGCAGCGTGGCTGAATGGCTGTTCCCCGGCGTGACCGGGCTCCCTGACGCCTGCATGGCCGCTGCAGGCACGTGCCGCGGTGCCTCTGGCGCGCTGAGGAGCCGCGGTGCTGGCACCACTGCCACCGAGCCTGCGCTCACGCTCCCAGAGAGGGGTTCCGCAGGCAGAGTGGCAGGCGCAGTTAATGCGTCACCTGTGGTCACGCCAGGCCCGGCTGTGTTCACCGCGGAAACCCCCGCAGCCACGCTCTGTGACGTAGGTGTTGTAGGGGGCCTCCTCCTCCTCTGACCTCTCTTTCTTCCCACTCTGAACATTTTACTTCTGGTGATTTTGGTGTCAGTCTGAGGAGCAATAATAGGTGCAACTGTTGGCTTCAAACCTGTTACGTCCATCTCTGTGGTTGCACTCACTGCAGGATTAGAGGAAGAACGTGGTTTTGCAGTGGGAAGATGTTCTGACCTACCGCTGCCGTCGTGAATGGGTTTGTGTAAAGCCACGAAACCACTGCTGTGGTTCCCACCTGCTGAAACAGGCATAATGTGCAAACGAGACATTCTGGAGATAGATAATGCTGCCGTAGGTTTAGGAAGCACGGTCGGTACCTCTGGTGATGGAAACACGTATGTCTGTTGTTTTGGTAGCTTCTTCAGAATCTCTTCTTGTGCAGCATTTCCAAAGAGATGTTCCCAAGTAATTCCTCCTCTTTGGGAATTTTCTGGTGAGGTTCTAGGCTTAATGCTGGGTGAGACGGATCCAAGGGTGGAGGATATCTTAGTGCTTGTGGCATGTGTCCCTTCTGTAGCCGTGTGGGCTGTGTGGATTGCCGTTGTTGGCAGTCTGATGCTGAAAGGCTGGACTCTCTCAGTGTTTGTCTGAAATGGAGCGCTGCTCTCTAATTTCCGCTGAGGAGTATCTTGGGTGCCCTTTGTAACGAAAGGCACGACTGTGGTAGCAGCTTTTTGCCTTGCACTAGAGTCACCTTCCCCTTCCCTGAGGAATGCTGTGTTTTGATGAGCACCCGCTGGGCGCTCCAGTGGCATATTCGTGGTAGAGGCGGGGGACAGAGGTGCTTCTGGGCTCAACGGGGTGATGGAGCTGCTTAAATTATTTAAGGTTGGTAAATTTGATACATATTTCATCTTCAGTTGAACATCTGCAGCCACAGCTGTATTTCCTCTGACAGATCCTGTCTGTGCTCTGTATCTGTGCTCCCTCATACTCGGAATACGTCCTGGTCTAACAATTCGTCTCCTACCAGAAATTTTCCTGCGTCTTCCATGTTGCTGCTGGGCCTGGGCTGTAACATCCTGCATGATCTGAATCTGCTGCTGAGCAATGGTGGTTGAGTCCAGTGGTGGCTTAGGAGTCATGTGGTTCTGAGTATTGCGAAAATAAACGTGCCCAAAGTCAGGACTTGGCTCACTGACTGTCGCTACAGGTACCCGATGGTCTGGTTTGGTGGGAATCTTACCAACAGAGTCAGTGAAGACACGTGGCTTGTCCGCTGCGTTTTGGGAAGTTACAGACTGGCTGGTGTCTGCAAGATCTGTCACGGGTGTCGGAGGTATGGATGTTAAATGCTGGTTGCTGCTTTCCCCAGAATACACCAGCCCTGGCCCAGCGGGGAGGAGTGTAGATGTTCTGCTTGCTCCACCTGGTACAGTTATTTGTTTTATCCTGCTTGCTGGTATTTGACTGAAATCAGGTCTTTCCCGTGAGTTTGTAATTGTAGGTTTTAGATCCATCTGTGGCCTTCTGCTGTCAGGCGACACGGGCTGTGACAAAGGAGGGGGCAGGGGAGTTACTGCTTCTGCAGCCAGGAGAGAGGTTTTCCTGGCAGGGGTGCTTCTCGCGGTCATCTCGGGCCCGGCAGTTACCACCCTCTCCACTGCTTGCCCCGGAGCAGATACAGGGGCTGTCTCTGTTACCAGTATCATGAATTCTTCTTCTGGAGATACGAGATCGCCAGATGTTTCCTCCTCGGCCCCAGGTACTTTTGAGAACGGACGGACCTGAATAGGTGGTTTTGTTGCACCTGCTCCTTGTTTTTCTATTAACGTCAAGTTCCTCTTTGTTTTTTCCAAAAAGGCTGCCCAGTGCTGTGGATCGACTCTCCTGGCTGAGGCAACAAACTGTCTTCTGTGTCCTCTAAACCGCCTGCTCATTTTGTCCCTGTAGTGCCTGAAAGTTGTTTTCCCGTGGCCGTTCCTTCTTTGCGCGCTCTGTGCGACCTGATTCCGGGGTGCTGAGGCAGCAGATTCCCGATCAGCTGTCGCGGTAGCTGGAGTAGCTAAGGGATGTTTCTGGGTGGCAGCAGAGGCCACCATTGCATTGCCAGAGCCATCGTCCCCTTCCCATTCTCCCACAGCTACCTGCTTTTCCTTTGGAGTGGTTTTCTCCTTTCTAACCAGCACTTGGAAAACCAAAAGATCAACACCGTACTGGTTGGCTGCGACACATCTGAAGTAGCCCCGGTCTCGCTCTGTCACCCCTTGGATTCTCAAGGTGCCGTTGTCAAAAATGTGTTTGCTTCTGACAGAATGCTGGAGAATCACCCGCTCAGGCAGCACCCAGCTGATGGCAGCATCTGGCACAGCAGTGGACGTGCAGGGCAGGTAGAGCGTGCTGCCAACAAAGGCAGAAAGTTGGGCTCCGTTGACGCTGCTGTGTTCCACGTCAGGCTCCACCACGGTGATTCGGAACGTGAGAGTATCGGCATCGTCGTAATTCGTGCCCACGCAGTGATAAAGCCCCGTGTCAAAAGTATCAGCTGTCCGTAACGTGAACGTCCCAGTTGTAACCACTACGATTCTCCCATCCTCACTGACGTAAGGGGCTCTCACCTTGCTGCCATCGGCCAGTATCCACTCTACTGCAGGAGCGGGTTCCCCAGCTGCGTGGCACTCCAGCTCGACGCTCCCCCCGACGAAAACGGTGCGCTCCGTTTGTGTTTTGTTGTCCCTGGAGATGATGGTCCAGTTATTTCTCGCCTCTTTTTTGTCAGCACTGGGCACAATAATCTCAGCGTCTGTGAAGTACTGGATGTGCAGCGTGTTCAGCGTGGTTGCCATCCTGTCCAGCTGTAACGCCACGTTGCTCTGCATTAACCAAGGCGGCTCAGCTCTCAGTTCTGTCTCTATGTTGGTAAAAAGTTCGTCTTTTTCAGAGTAGATTTGCTTGTATTTGTAACTAATAGAAGGCGTGTTAGTTGCTAGGACGTTCCTTTCCAGTTTTAAGGGAGAATTACTGTACAGTGCCAGTATGCTCCATAGCTGCTGAATGTGTTCATAATCAATGCCACAGACAAGGAACGCCGAGAACAATGTTCTGAGTACGGTGTGGTTGCCATCTTGGCCAAAGGAGATGGGAGACATTTCCTTAGGTTTGTGGACGTTGCAAACCAAGTTGCCTCGACTCCCGGCTTGGTCAGTCATGTTCAGAACCATGGATCCAATAGGAGCTAGGAAGTCCTTGGGGGACACGGAACTGAAATCTCCATCATCTGGCACCGTGAGGTTTTTAAATTTCAGGGAGTTGAGTATGGCTGGCTTAGTGCAGTTTAGAGATGCAGCAGGAATATCCGCTAAGCTTTTCCCTTTACGATTTTTGGGACTAGCACAAAGTGGGCATTGCTGAGCACCAGAACTTCTGTCTTTTTTGCACTTTATAACATCTGAAGGGAAGAAAAGTGCAGTAAGCTCTTGTGATACAAGTTTTAGTATTAGAAAAGACATACAGCTACCAGCAAGTTGTTCTCTTGAAAAAATATTAACAAAATTTATCGTAAGGTAACCTATGAAAAGCTAAAGTAACCCAAGAAAACCTATGAGCTTTCGCTGCTGAAGCTGCTCGGGGGCTGTGGCTGCAGCTCAGTATGGCGTCCTTCTGTCCCAGGGGTGTTACTCCGTGCGAGGCGGGCTCCGCTGCCTTGCCCCGAGAGACACGGGCTCTAGCAGTTTGGAGGTGACACTACACTATGGTGTGCAGCCTCTGCTCAGGGCACCAACGGAGAAAGTCCTTGAGTCCCGGTCGTTATTTCTTTTTCAAAGGATCGAGTACAATGTGGCCTTCACTCGTGCCAGTTACACAAAAATTACCTTCCTTATTCCCAGAGGACTCTCCTGGCAATAAGGAGCACAGAAGCTTGGACTGGCCAAGGGAACCATTCCATTAAGGAAAGCCGCACTTGAGAACGGGTTAAGACTGCTAGATTCACTTAATCTGGGAAACTGAATGGTATTAATCTGTTTATTCTTACTACTAGCACCTAGAAAAATCCTGTCTTCCAGTCTTTTCTGGGAGAATAAATAAATACATAAAGGACAGTTACCTTTCTCAGAAGGAATCAGATGCTACAAGGTGACTGAAAAGCATAACCAAAGCCTCAGCTCACCTGGCCTCTGTTTTGCCCATCCGGCCAGCCACTGTAGGTGGCAGTCACAGGACCATGGGTTTCCATGCAGGTAGATGCTCTCTAGCTCAGACATGTAGGAGAACATTTCTTGTGGTAGTGACGTCAACATGTTGTCAGACAAATATATGTGCTTCACGAAGGATATTTTAAATATTTGGCTATAGCGCAAGGTGACAAAAGTATCTGGGTGAAGCTGCTTCAGTAAATTTCCTTCCAAGTGGACCAACCTCAGTGACGTGAGTCCGTAGAAAACGTTGGGATTTACAAATTCAATTTTGTTGTGGTCCATGTGCAACCGTACCAAGCTCTTTAGACCACAGAAGGCATCCTGCTGCAGTACCCTGACCTTGTTATAACTCATTTTCAAGACCTGTTGAGGAAAAAGTAACAAGTGTCAAATATTAACCCATGCTGTAATGTTGTAAGGCTCCTAACAAATTTTGACTCCTGGTTACTCTGGGAAGTGAAAGTACTTCAACAGACCAGTAATGTGAGTGATTGGAAAAAAAAAAACAACTGGGTAGGAGGAATTATTTTTTAACACAGTGTTAGTTGCAGGACTATAAGGATGCGTTCTTGTTCCAGCAGTCCATCAAGGTGAGCTTCCGCAGTCACATTTACAAAATGCAATGATTAAAAAATGAAATAAAGCAATGCTTATTTCTCATTCAAAAAATCCCAATTAAGCCACACTTGGGAAAAGGGTACACAGAATTTGATCACAAACTGTGGTAGTGATTTTTGTTCCAGCCGGCGTTACGACTGTAGAAACGCAGGCAACAGCCATCTGCTGTGTTTGATGTTTAACCAAGAGAACTGCTAAGTGTGTTCCCAGTTTCGGGACGTCTCAGGTGAGAGGTGTACTCCCCAAACCTCAGCTCTCAGGTGCCGTTTTGTTGCCAACAGGTGAAAAGTCGAATTCATAACCATGAGAGGGAGGAATCCGGCACGCTGCCGAAGTACCCAAGACAGCCACAGGCGTGGTACCCAAGACAGCCTTTGGTTGTTACTCCTCCTCTGAGAATGGTGCTGTTACAGCAGCCAGTTCTGTATTTTGAAAAATAGCGAGGAAAAAAGTCCAGAATCACGACAATGTGCCAGTTTATTTTATTTGCCAAATGGAATTCCATGATCTAGAACTGTGTTGCCCTCTTGCCTGTTGATAGGGCAGGAAAAGCTCCTAGGACTGCACAAAGCTGATTTTGTTACGGCAGTTGTGAGGAGTTAACGAGCAAGCCTTCAGGCAGGGCACTGCCCTTTACCAGGGTCAGGGACACCCGACCAGCTGGGTGCTCCAGAGTCTCTCCTCCCACCCCCAGTCCTCTAAACCCAGCAACTGAGCCAATGTCGTCGTGTTTTCGGTCTGAACTGTTCAGGTCTCTCGTGTTCTTAGTTCATCCCAGCGACAGCATCACCACCCCTCTGCAGCAGTTACTGACAGATCTAATGGAAACGTAACTGGAGGGTAAGCGTTCCCGGTACATCGAATTAGTTGAGAAGAGCTGTTCCTAAATAATCGTGTGAGCGCTTCTTTCTTTATGAATATCTGCATGGCACAGTGAGATACGGAGAATCCAGAAGCCCTGTATGACCCCGTACATGTACTGATTTTCACAATATATATAAATATTTTATAAATAGGTAATATTTCAGTTAAAGAATAAAACAGGCATCAAATGCTACATTTTACACATCCACAAATATATATTAAGTTATAAAACCAAGGAACTCTATTTTTTTTAAAGCCTTAAAATGTTTCTCTGTAATACGTTCAGTTTCTGTTCAGTAGGAGCCTTTTAAAATGAAGGACAGAAAGGGGCAGGACTATATTGTGCTGAAGGGAAAGGGAAATCTGGATGGAGAACAGTCCTCACAAAAAAAAAATTACTAACCAATTAACTAAAGACAAGTCTCCTGCCACAGATGCAGTACTTGGAGCTCTGCAATCTTTCTCTCCTGTGTGAGAGCTGCAGCTGCAGTTGCCCGTTAAGGTGCTGCTGACAGATATCTACCAGTATGTTCGTCACACTCCCTAAACTGCACCCGAACGCCCACCCGGGGAGGAAGGACATGTCCCGTCAGGATACTGGGTCCTGAAGGCCCGCATCTTTCACCTGGATACAACACGAAACCAGAATGCTACCGACAGCCTATCTGCCTCCCTTTGTCAGTACTGCTGCAGATTGTTTAAAAGTCATAACAAAAATTCAGACTAGGTCATCTCCTAATTAAGATTAGGTCATTTAGTTCTTACCTGTAACGAATATAAATCACTGAACACCTTATCAGGGATTGTGTTTATCTCATTGCTGTGCAGCATCAGTATCTCCAGCTTCTCCAGGCCAGAAAAATCTGTTTCCGTCAGCTTCAGCAGGCTGTTGTAACTGTAACGGACATTTCACCCCAGAGCGGGTTCAGTCAAACAGGTACACTGCAGCAGCTTTAACCAAACCAACCGCACCAAAACAGCTGCTCTATGGAAATGCAGAAAGGTAGATAGCACTGCTGGTTGCTAAGATGAAATTCTAAGTCATTCCTTCACGCTAGCACAAAATTTGGTGACTTTTCCTTCTGAAGCCTGTATTGGCAGTAGACAGAGTAAAGAACTGCCAAAATGTGCGGACAAAATGCCAGTTTTGGGCTTCGGTGTACAAGAGCAAGGAGCTCCTGTCACGGCAGAGGCTGGCAAGGCATCCATGCCTCTTGCACTGGAGGGCTTTCCCCGCACTGCAGCATCACAGAGAGGTCCGCCAGTAAGAGCGGATTTGTTGCCTGGAAGCAGGAGGCAGGTGAGGGGGAAGACTTCAATGAAAACTTCCTTTGGTGTTTTCTGCATAGACCTACGGACGGCTCAAAGGTTACGTGTATCAAAGGGCTACACAGATCAGTCAAATATTGCTGATGGTCCCCTCATTTGACTGTAGGCCAGGGAACCCTTGCCGCAAAGCACGTTAACGGGCCGGCCGAGCCAGGTGTAATCTATTCCCTGCTCCTTTTACCCGCGCACGGAACAGAACCGTGCTGGAGGCTGAGGTGCTCAGACCAGCGTTGCTGCCCGTGAGCTGGGAAGACA
Source organism: Ardeotis arabs (assembly GCA_011801015.1). Taxonomy (NCBI): domain Eukaryota; kingdom Metazoa; phylum Chordata; class Aves; order Otidiformes; family Otididae; genus Ardeotis; species Ardeotis arabs. The sequence goes on along the minus strand of JAAGAY010146749.1, from coordinate 107,101 downwards.
AAAGCACAGCTAAGCACGGAGTGTCGCTCTGAAGTCACGCCAAGGTCTCTGGAGACTGTAACACACGTACTGATGTTCCAGCCCTCTGAGCTCTGAGCTGTCTTTTCCCAGAAAGAATTCCCTCTGTTTCAGACTCCTGCGTGCCATGCTACAGATGCAGAATGTTTGGGTAACGTAAAAGAATGCATTTAAGTGTGAAACTTTTTGAAGTTCTCACACGCCCCGTGATACATCCCCGACATTCCCACTTAGTGCTGCGGGTCTTAGGCTTTGCTACCCGTGACCGCCCGCGCTTCTGGCCTCTGCAGGACGCGTGTTTAGCGCCGGGGGTAATTTTTAGCCCGAAACCTGCAAACTCCGTAACTACGGCTTGGCCGAGCGCCGCCCGGCGAGCGGTGGGCCGGGGCGGCCCGCGGTAACGTACCCCAGGTTGAGGCGCTCCAGGCGCGGGGGCAGGCGCGGCGGGACGGCGGTGAGGTACCGGAAGGTGCAGTGCAGGTCGGCGGGGGGGCGGCAGGCGCAGCGCGGGGGGCAGGCGGGCAGCGCGGCCAGGCAGGCGCCCAGCAGCGCGCCCAGCCACCAGCCCCCGCGCGGCCCCGCCATCCCGGCCACGGGCGCCACGCAGTCCTGCACGGGAAGGAAAACACGCCGGCGTTTGCGGGGACAGCCGTCTCGGGCACGAGCAGCGCTTTAACGTGGAAGGCAAACGACGAACCGGCCCCGCAGCTCCCCGCGACGGCCCCCTCTTTGCCGCTGTGAAGCGGCCGCCCCGCAGCGGCCGGGCCGGCGCGCAGCGCCCACGTCCGTGCGTGCGGGTGCAGCTCTGATTTCGGCAAACGCGGAGACCGCCGCGCCCGGCCGCGGTACCGCAGAGCGCGCATCGCGCGGCCGCGGCAGGTACACGTCAGCTCCTCTCCTGCCAGCAATTATCCCCACCGCAATTAACTCCCCCCGCAGCCCGCGCGC
>JAAGAY010146749.1:34051-106115 GCA_011801015.1 Ardeotis arabs | reverse complement strand
GGGGCAGGGCCGGGCCGGGCCGGGCGCGCTGAGTGCCCCCGCCGCCGGCTCCTCCTCCTCCTCCTCCCGGGAGGCGCCGCCGCGCTGCTGGGGGCGCGGGCGAGGCGCGGCGGGGACCGGGGGCCGGGGCTGCCCGACGGGCTGACAGCCCGTGCCTCCGCAGCCGGCTCGGCTCGGTTAGGCTCGGCTCTGCCCGGCCCGGCTCGGCCCTGGCCTGCCCAGCTCAGCTCGGCCCGGCCCGGCCCGGCTCAGGGCCATAGCGGGGGAATTCGTGCGTGACCCCGCCGAACGACCGGCTGGTGACATTTACCGCCGAGTTCCCTTTTGGGGACCGACTCCTCCCTCCCGGCTCGAGTCCCCGCAGCAGAGGTGCCGCTCCCGTGCGAGGGAGGGGCGCGCCCAGGGCATCACCCCGGCTCCGCGGGGCAGCGCGCAGCGGGGCCTGACCGCGCCCCGGCGGGGCCAGGAGAAACCCGACCGGTGCACCCCACGGCCACGGGCCGTCCAGCGGAACACAGACACCTCGCTGCCCCGTCAGGCAGCGGGAATCACTGGAATGGCGAAACAACCCATAGTAAGACTGTATGGAAAACCGAAAACCCTCCATCCACCGCGTGACGGCATTTCTCATGTTGACTGAGCCTCAGAGCACTTGGGAAAAGGTAACCAAGAGCCAGGTGTCGGAGTCGCGTGGACACTGTTATTGTTGGATTCTGGTTGGGGTCACTATCGCATTTTCCCAAGATGAAAAATGAAAGACATAATGAGAAGCAAAACACAAACGATTCAGTGAATTCTTGTATATGAACTCAAAATTACTTTCTCTTTTTTTTTTTTGCAGACACAGATATCTCACTGCAATGGCTGACTGATAAGTAATTCTCTCTGTTATTTCTCGGACTAATTTGATGACTAAACATCCTATTATGAGCTAATGCTGTGTTTTCTTTGCCAATAGCAAACATATAATTGGAGCAGCAATGCTAAGATAAAACTTTAAAAGATAAGATAAAGCCTCAAAAATATCTTTTAAAGGTTCTAAAAATGGTTCAGACAAATTCAAAGTCAAACAAACGAGGAAGTGAGATACAGATAAATCCGTAAAGTGACTGTGTATGCTTAGTAGCAAAGAACATCGTGATGATCTGTACCTGAAAAATGAACGTGTTCTGAATCGGTGAGATTAACGGGAGCTATGGGACGTTCAGGAAGGCGGCGTAACGCGATTTACGTGTATGCCAGCTAGAATCGTATGGGAGATATCTACTGGATGACGTTCATTGTCGTCCCAGCAGCTGGCTGTGAAACGCGCAGGTGCTCTTCCTTCGATTCAGCGTGGGAGCTTATGTCAAGAAACGCTAACCTGCTTCTACAACCTGGCACCTTCCATCTCAGAAAAACAGCGAAGCCTCGACGGAGCACTGGCACTGAACTCTGCGCTGACGTTTTTAGGTGCCACCCTGACAACGAGGAAAAACTTGAGAGATCACAGCATCCCCGGTCCCACTGAATGCTGCTCCCCTGAGCGATAACGGGAGGATTGCAGGGCTGCTGTTAGGCTTATTTTCTAAATCTGAATTACAGTCTGAAGGGCAAAGGATGAATTGCTCTCATCAGTAATTTTTTTTTATACTAGATTCCTGAGGTTGAGGCTTCTAGAGTGACACATTCCAATGTTTTTTTGTGGGTGTAAACACGAGGTAAAAGGCATTTTAAAATGATTTGTACTAGTCTCCATAATTTGTGGTGGAAAAGGGACTCAAGTTTCTTCTGAGAACATTTTCCAAAAACACATACTTGAAAATCTGCATTGAAATAAAGGAATATTTTAAATGCACAGTGTACCTTGTCAAAGTTTTAAGAAAAGGGTATTCATCTAGGATACACTATGTGTATTGTAATTAAAACCCAGCTCTTACTATGCTTCTGAGAAACAGAGTATTACATTTCAAAAAATACAAAGTTCTCCCACCAGAAGGTTGCGAAGAACATGTGGAATATTTTACACTGTAACGTGGTTGTGATTTAACGGAGCTGCCTTGCGGAAAACACAATGGTTATACAAACCCATGCTGATCCCTCTGTTTTGCTGGCAAATTCTGGCACACGTCTGATACTAAAAAGACATTGCTTTAGATGGAATTCATTTAGGGGAGAATCAAAGGAGCTTTTTGTTAAGTGGAACTATATTTTGGCAAGAAAGTGTGGTTGAGTGTAAGCTCAGTAGTGCTAAGAAGGGGAAGGCTGAATGAAGACGGTACCTTCGAACTGGGTCTTCACAGTAAATAGTACATCCCAAGAATGGAACACAATTTCAGCCTGGATTTCAGCAGCTCAGTTCCTAATGTACGTTTGTGTGATAGAACCTGGCTGTGCACCAGCGAGGAGGAAAGGCGGCGTTGCTCTGCAACCTGTGTGTACAGTCTGTGTGCTTTTCGAAGCGTACGTAGTTGGCAGTAGGCAGGTTGCGTTCGTTAACGTTCTGTTGGAGTTTGTCTCACTTTTGCGGGCAGCGTGCTTTGCGCCACGAGCGCAGGTACCAGGCTCACCTGAGGAGGACCAGGACTGCAGGGGCAGCGGGGCAGCGGGGGGCACACCGGGCACCCGAGGGGCGCAGGGCGAGATAGACACGACAGGCGCCCTGCGCAGAAGGACGTAACATCTGTGGTAGCGCAAGGAGACAGACCAGCTCTGCTGAGCCCTCGTTCAGTGTATCAGTGTAAAATTCATAGCTCCAAACCTCAATACTGGCAAAAATACCATTCAAATCAAGTCGAGGCCCAGGCCCTGGAACCGAGCGCTGCTTAGTTTATTACCTCTTTCAACATTACTTACAATTCCGTGTCCCTGAAGAAAGCCAGGCCTGTGAAGTCAAATATGCCGGGACTTTTCAAGTGCACACACTAATCCGCCCCATACTAGCGTTCATCATTTGGAGCTCTTAGTTTGCTTTTCCATTTTTTTGTCTCCTTTTTTAATGAGCATTTTCTTTTTCTTCTTCCTTAGCAAGAACAAGTCAGTGCAAAATAACTCAAACGTAGGGAATGAAGTCGCAGAAAGCAATGTATGGAAGGAATGATTCCTCTTTTTTTTTTTCCCTTGCAAAATGGGAATAGTCTTACTGTTCAAGCAGCACGCCTGCAGCTGGAGCGGCCAGCCCCATTCCTAAGGCAGAACGCTATATTCCTGGGGTGCCAGCAGCAGAACCGGCGCGGGGGAGCTGCGTGCTGCGTGTGGCCTGCGCACGTCAGGAGTTGTCGTGCACGGCTTCTGAATCTTTAGGCCTATTATTAGCTTTCTTCAGGCAAGTTGTGATGGGGGTGAATCACAAAGCTGGGAGCTTGACGGAAATATTGGATGATCCCCTTATTTACAGGAGTCAAAAGAAACAACACTATGAGGGCAGGACACAATTTTAAAGAACACCATACTGATGTGTTTCCTGCATCAGTGCCAGCAACAGTGTTTTTATGCAATTCTAATCTAAATTACGTCCCTCCATTATGTACCTGGTTTTGTTTGATGACAATTGCTTTCTGATTTGTTCCTCCATTGCAGATACCGGCCATTCCCTCCAAAACACACACTGTTTCCTTGCGAGACTCATCTGGCTGTTTTGCTGACCCGTACTCCGGGTGCCAGTTCCCATCACACAACATTCCCACTCTGCCCAATTTGTCCCTCCTTATGCTATCCCTTCTCTCCATATTATGCCAGTTCTCCTTAAAGGCCCTTTGCAACATGTTTTCATGTTGTTCTTTTCCTTCGTAGCTTTTTGCTCACCAAATTCTTTTAATGTCTTCTGAGCCAATTCACTGTATGGTAGCAGATCCTGTGTCTGATTGTGTCAGAATTGGCTTGTCTTATTGTTTTCTTAAACAGGGAAATAATGACAAACAAAATAAAATAGTTAAATTTGCGATAAAGCAGCATGCCAGCATCTCTTATCTGTGTAGGAATATGTTATTTGAAATTTGTGTTGGAAAAAGAAAGCTAAGAGAAATGTTTGAGATATGAATCTACCCAAGAATTTAATTCACTGCGAGGGACATGCTTCACAGGGCACAAGGCTGCCTGCTGTTTCATTTTTCTTTAATAGTCAGGCAGAAGGAGTCAGAATCTGTCAAAACTGACCAGCTGACACGTGCCCAGTGCTGGACTGAGGAGTCACTAAGCTCCTAGAGCCCTGTACTTCAGTCAAAAGCTATTTTCCCTTGAAAAAGGTATGGCTTCTGCCATAAATTGACTCACAGAAAAACCTGAAGAAGTGACTTGGTGCAGTTGCATCTGCCAGAGGTTCTGAAGCCCAAAAGAACATCTCTGAGATAAGAGAACAACCCAGCTCACATCATCAGTAAGCACTGCTGTATCTGGAAAGACGTCCCTGTTGTTCCCTGGTTCTCCAGAGCAGATGCTGTGTACACCCCACCTCCTCCACCACAACGACTGAGCACCAGCCGGAGTCCCGGGATCAGGCTGCAAGCACAAAATTAGGCAGCGCTCTCAGTAAAATATTTCTAGTTTCTCAGCTTGTCTTAACCTAACCTCACATCCTCCAAATTACATATCTGGATCACTTATGCAGAATTGGGCATTCTGGCAGTGCTGAGCACTCAGAGCCAGCACCAGACCGGTATTTTACATTTCAGTGTGGCATTTCCAATGCGCTCTTCAGAGCTGTGGATCTCGGCTTCTGAGGCGGAGTGCCTAAGAAATGAAGCAAACTGTGTTTGAGTGAGCATGCAGAAAATGCTGCTGTAATATGCCATACATTCAAGTTCTGAGACACAAGGGCAAGGTTTACGTTGACCGAAAGTGTCTTGACTCGCACGGTAAGTCAAAGGAGTGCATCTTCAGGTAGTCGTAACTGGTTTCCTAAAGCAGAGATGGCAGGTTTAGGTGTGATCACGGTACCTCCAGTGCCTAAAGAACTCTGGCATCTGGTTGAAGCGTGTGAAGAAATCTGTTTCATGAAACAAGCTTTAAAGTGAGGGATCTCCTTTGCCAGCCCGTGAAATACAGGCTACTAGCAGGGCAGCTAACGTCCGTATGATGAGGTTTTGTTAAGGGCTGTCTCGGTGGGTTGTTGCACAGCCTTTAGAAGGATTACATGACTGGTGAGCATCTCGGGTGGGTGGCCAGGGGCTAGTGCAGCTTTCCTGGCTGGGACGGGCTGTTCCTGCTGCCTGCACCGCGTCTAAGCAGCCAGGGACTCCCACCAGCCGTCGCTTTTGAACTCCATCCAGCTCAGACGACATGGGGCCTGATAAATCATCCACGGTTCTGGCAGCCGCATCAAAGCTCCTGTATGGTGCCTTTGGTACAGGCACGCAGACAACAGCCTGTGCAGTTGAGAGAAAGCTCTCTTTTCTGGCCTTGTGAGAAGCTGTACCATTGTTCTTGTTTACCTGGGCAGTTACTAGAGGTGGGCATGAAGAGAGGGGTCACTCAAGTTTGGAGGAAAAGCTTGTTTAAAACTCTGTGCCTGGGGAAAATCTGCTCTCCTCATTACAGGAGCATCTCCCCCAATCGGGTGATTACACGTTTGATCTACAATGACACGTTCCTGTGCTTTCAGCGAGATCTTTGATCTCCTTGTGGACCACCTCGGAGGCAGCGATGCCAGCCTGCGAATCCACTCAGCAGCAGATGAACTGAAACGCAGATGCCCCTGTTAGAGCCATATTGCCGGTGGGGACTGGATGCTCTCTGCTCATCTCAAACGCTGGCTGGAGCGTTGTTTCAAGGTTTTAATTTCAAAAGCAGTATTGAAAACAGACTGTGAAGGTCTCTGTGTTGCCTTTTGCAGGTTTATTGTGAAGATACTTCATCTGGTATGTCACTGTTTCTCGATGGGCACTACACATTGTGGATTTACATGCCTAGGATAAGGCAGCAAGTTTTCTGGTGATTTGTGTTATTAAAGGCACAAGGATGATAGAATTGTTTTAATTTCATTTAAATTTGAAGAAGCAGCTGGAATGTCTTGTTTACTTGCTCTGGAAAGGAGTATTTTAGCAGTGTGCAGTGTAAACGAGCGGCCAGGATGAACGCGCGATCAATCTGTATCTTCCCATACCCTGCCAGTAACTTTGCCATGAATCAGTAGCTCTGATTAATGTGTGAGGTGCAGAAATGTTTGTTTAGTTTGCAGAAAGTATGATTGATGTTTGAATTTTCATTTGGAAAGCTTCACCTGATTTCCCCCGAATATACCAGCTTTGGTTTGGTTTGATCTGTTTCTTGCGGAATGTGACCTACGTGGTTTAAAATACATGTATTGGCAAATAGTTTGCAAACGGAGAACTCTCGTGCGGTTAAAGGATTCGTCTCCATTCTTCTGAAGCCACTGATGACTTTTTTGGACAGAGTGAAGTTCTGTTGTTAAAGCTCTGCTCTCTCCTAGTGCGTACATCTGAGTCTTTTGTCTCACAGAGGCCTGTGGAGAATTTCATGTCCCGTGATGGGAGCTGATCATACTGGGCAGGACGTGAAGTCACACCCACAAATTTTCTGAGATAAGCCTTTCCCTCAAGTTCTTTGCCTGATTGGATTCCTACTCTCAGCTTCTGCCAAAACCAGCTGGGGTATTTCCATTGTCTTCTGCGTACTTCGGGATACACTCGTATACTTTGGGTTGGAGGTAAAAGTCCTAAACTTGGCCTCCCAAGCCGGATAGTTTGGAAATGAGCACCTCTGGATGTGGTGGATTGAGAGCCCATCACCACCAGGAGGCATGCAGGGCCTGCTGGGCAGCAGGTGGCTCCGGCGGGGAGCAGGGACGTCGAGCCAGGTTAAAAACCACGATGCTGTATGTCTTTCATTTGTCACAGTGCCCTGGGTAAAGCTCTCCTTCATCACACGGTAAGATTAACTACCAAAAGGATGTGGTCACAGGTCCTCTGATGCAAAATGGTGTGAACATGTATGACTGAATGCATGCCTAAAAAGCTGATGCATGCCACGGGTAATTTGCATTTTATTTCCTAGTTAAAATTAAATAAAAATTTTAGAACTGGAGTGCTCTAAAGTCAGCCTTTCTTCAGCACAGCTGATCGGTTTTGCTCTCAGTTGGTCAGTATTTTTAATTAGCCAGAGACCTTCATTATTTTCAGGTGTGAGACGGGTGAGTCACACTGTGCCTAACGATTTGCACACAAGCCCACAGAGACTATTTAAAGGTGAGCGTAGACTCAGACCTTTTCTCTGGTGAGGGCCTGGTGTTCTGTTTTGTTCTCTGGTGAGGGCCTGGTGTTCTGTTGGTTGAAGAGCAGCAGCAGTGGGGCACACAAAGCCTTACGAATGCCGGGGTTCTTAGATGGGCCCTTCAAAGTCCAGGTCAATACTAGAAAACTGGAGGGGTTTTAGGTTGAAATATGGATGAGAAGATGCCTGTTCTACAGGTAGGAAAGCCTGAGCACTATATGAGAACGTACTTGTTGACAGTATAGCAGGTAAGAATGCTATATTATTTATTTTATTGATTCTTTTCCTTGCTGAACTTGCCCTGGTGTGTTGCATAAAATCAAAAGTATACTTTCCTGTGTAAGTTGAGCTTGCACTAGAAGGTTTTTCTGCTATAGTAGCAACCAGCTATAACTGTGTGGACTCTGGGACTCGGTGAAGGAACACTGGTGTTGGTCTGTGGAGAGCCTGCATCAGTCAGCTGATGAAGAAGGCAGGGGAGAACGCTTGCTTGGTGTGACTTTGTAAAACCTTCAGCTTTAAGTAACTGAATAACTTCTGTCTTGAGTAGGGTGGTCACTTGGGAGGAGAAGACAGCATGAAAGTGTGATGTGAATTAAAAAAGTGAAAAGTGGAGAGTTTGAACTTGTCACTTCCTCCTCTTGCTCCATTTGTATGTTCAGCAGAGTGCATCGCAACCATTGTCAAGCATAAAATGCCTAATTAACAATTCATTAAAAAACTTAATTTTCCTAATGAGGTTATAAGTAGATAATGATCTCTGCGTGTCTCTTCTGCTACTTTTGTCTTAATAATTTTGTCCTGTGGCTTTTCTAACAGCGCGCAGTGATGGTTGTGTAGCTGTTGCCTTCCCCAGGCTCTGTACTAGCTGGCTGCTGTGACAAAATGAGATGGGAAACGCTTGGCCTGCTTTGAACTCGGCTTTGTGTGTTGTAGTTCAGCATTTAAACAATGACACAGCTATGTTGCTGTTTATTGGATTTAACGTACTTATTTTGTGTTCTGGTTTACAATGGATCACTGCAGGGAGAATCAAGGTCTCTTCCAAAGATGACTTTACAAACATCTCGAGATTTCTGAAGTCTGTGTTATTTACTTACGTTCCAGCACTGAATAATGCTGTGTGGTTCTTTTTTCTGTGTCCAAAACATAGTTATTCAAATTGTGTTTAATCTAGTACAGAAAAGTACACAAACCCTTGCACAAACCAAGCATAGCTCTGCGATTAAAAAGAAGGATGTCTGGTGGAGAGGTGACCTTGATAATATGTGAGGTGGGATGTACAGCAGCGTACGCTACTGAACTTGCATCAACCCTGAGCTTGTCTCTGTAATTCCCAGTTAACTCGGTAAAGGCGACGGTTAAAAGCTTGTGCTTCTTGCATTGTGCTGGTGACTTATTTGTTATAAGGAAAGACAGCAATTTTGAATTAATTACATAACGATAGGTAGTCCTGGAGCACTTTGAGCTTTATTTCAGTGGGGTGTCTCTGGGCTGTGGGTATATTGGCAAGCGTCTGGATCTAGGTTCCTTAGGCCTAGAAGCTCTTAAGGACTTGGTTTTATCAGTAGAGTGAATTTAATTCCAATTCCATGAATCCAGAGTCCAACCTGATACATCCAAAGAAATCTATTGACTTACGTTTGTAATGGTATTGACTTACCCAGGGAGTGTTTCTGTGGTGGTTGCTGTTACTTTGCCTAAGCCCGGTGTGAAATGGGCTTTGCCCCTGGGTGGGCTGTTGCTTGGACTGTCCCTGTGCAAGCTGGCCCCATCAGCGCTGCCTTCCGGGGGCGTTTATCGGGCTAAGGGGGAACGGAGCAGGGGATGCCGTTGCTGTGCCGGCTCGTCCGGAGCGGCTTGCTGATCCCGAGCTTAGTGAGCGAGGTCGGGCACCCTTCAGTGCTGCGAGGTGGAGCAGAAGGCTTTTGTGTTGGCACGTGTGTGGGGCCAGAACGGGCTGGTGGAGGACAGAGCGTCTCCTTGCCGGTTTCCCCAGTGACTGCTATCGTGTTTCACTTGTTTTGGAAGCATGCTATAGATTTCAGGCTGAGCTGTATGTTTCTGTTGGTTTGTAAATCCATTTGAATGACCTTTCCATTACTGAATGTAATATACTCTCCAAGGATGAATGTTGCAAACTATTCCAAAATGCAGTTTTCTGCCATAAAAGCCTCTTATAGAATATCAGGCTGCTGTGCTAAAAGTCAAGAAATCTGATGCTTTCATACAGATCAAAATACAATAAAACTGAATTTACGTACCCTACCCCTTACCCCCATTTCTTGTCTCCCTGTTTCTGTCGGCACAGCCCTTAATGCCAATTCCCGTCCTTTTGGGGGGCAGCAGGGAAGGGTGGTGTGCCGGGACGGACCCTGCTGTTGCCGGCAGCGCCCTGGCAGCTCCTTGGTGCTGGCACCGTGGGGCGGAGGTGGGTGCGGGAGGGCGGGGGAAGCGCGGCTCCCCTTGCCCGGCTGTGGGGGAATGTTGCTGCGGGTGAGGATGCTGGGCTGGTGGTGTTTCCAGGGCAGGAGCTGCCGCAGGGTCCGCTGGGACCCCTGGGGCAAGCAGGGATCCTCTGAGGAGTCGCGCTCTGGGATTCAGGATCCCTTGCATTCGGCCCAGCACAATCTGGTTTTATTTATTAGTTTTCTATTAGGGATGTGGAATAGAGAGAGGATTTGGAAGCAACTTGACAGCCGCTAAAATAAATGTTCTTTTCTGTTTATTCCTTGGCTTGCATTCAGAAATTAAATGGTGATGCATTAGTAAGACAGTCAAAGTTTTAGATTCTCAAGTCTTTAATTGAATACAGTTCAAAACCAAAAGCGTGACTTTCTTTTTTTTTGCACTAGGAAAAAATAATGACTTAAAAGAGGCTGGCTATATTTAACACTGTATATGAATCTGAGTAGTCTAAATATGTGATTTTACTTTTTTACTGAAAAAAATTAAGTCTGTCATTCAGTCAGTAGCTAAACTATGTTCACTAACCCATCTTCATTCACAATGCGGTTTGTAAGCCATAAGCTTGCTGGGAAGACACTCAATATTTTGTTTTTCTGTTACATGTTTCACAAGAGGAACCCTTTGTTCTAGGAGTTGGGATCGCTGGTGGAGCGAGGGAGGGCAGGGAAGGGTCTGGCATGGGAACTGGGAGGAGAGAGTGAGGGGGTTCCTCTACCCCCTGTGCATCTCAGTGGCATGTAAATGCTTTTTTTGACACAGGGAGCAGGGGACTGAGTGGTGTCTAAAAAGCCATGCAGGTGATGGAGGGTGAAGGAAGAACTGTGCAGAGCTGTGCAGCCAGGAGCGGGAGACGGAAGCGGAACAGTTAACAGTGAAAAGTGCAATGGCAGCAGAATACCATAGCTGCTCAGTCGCTGTTTTAACTTTCCGAGAAATGTTGAAATGGATGTTCCTGGGCTTGGCTCCCTCTTGTCTGTGCTCAGGGCTGCTCAGTCCCAAGGTCTGGCGTGTTCAAAGGCCTGCCTGCCTCTCCCGCAGGGAAGCAATGCTTGCGGCCAAGCCGCTGCGTCCTGTGCTGTGGCGTGGGCCGTAGCAGGCTGGAGGGGTCTGCGAGCCCGGCAGCTCGCCTCGGGGCTCGACGTGTTCTCGGGGTTTCGATGCTGCCACTGACAAACTTGCTGTACTGTGCTTTGTGATACAGGTCAGCTACTGAATGTGTGTCTGTTACCAATTGCAGGTGCTTCTGAAGGCTTTAAAATGGCATAGTCAAGAGTCCAAATTAAAAAAATCTATTCACTTTCTAGAGGTTTTATTACTCTTTGCCATGTGCATATTTCTCAGCCTTGAGAAAGAAAGGCTGTAAAACCAGCCAACGCGTGAGCCTAGGAGTGTCATACCTGCAAGGGTCTGCTTCAAACAACTTTCAAACAATGGGTTATAGACTCCATCTAGATTATGGAATCTTACAATTCTTAAAATTATTTTACTGGCTTATCTTAAATCTAGCTATAGCTTGCATTTCTGAAACGAGCTATACCATGCTTTGCCGCACCTCCTGCGCAGGGTGGCTCAGTGCTGATGCCAGCCTCGGAGAGGTTTTGTTGTGCTGAGTAGGGAAGGTTTGCTACTGGTGTTGTCATGAGGAGGGTTGTCTTGTTTCCACAAGAACTTCCCTGCATATCCTGGGCTTTCTGTCAGCTCCTGAACGCTGGCACGCAGCCTTGGCTGGGGAGGGCAACCCGGGTGGGCTATGGGACGTGAACCGGAACCTGCCCGCTCGGGTGTGGCTGTGTGCCGGAGCAGTGAGCGGTGTGTGCTGCTGACTCGGGCACCATCCTGGCACACGGTGCTCCCAGGGCCCCGGCCGGGGGCACGGAGCCATGGCTTCACCGGGACAGCGGGCGGGTGGGCACGGGGCAGCTCCAGGCAGCGGGACATGACGTGACGCAGTCAGGTACCCGGTACAGGAGAAGCGGGTGCTGGTGGCGTGGCGAGTCCTGTGCTCGGGCACAGGTCGCTGTGTCTCGTGGTGGCATTTGGCTGTTGTTTCCCAAGCAAGGGTATTGGATGTGGCCATTTCGGCTGGCCGTAAGGAGGGGTCTGTGGGTAACATGTCCCACCCTATACAAATAACCTCTCACTTACACCAGGACACTAGCAATTGCTCTGGCTTTCAATGACTGAAACAAGTAATGCTAAACAGTTAAGACCAATAAAGATTTTAATTACTTTCTTGAGTAAAACTGCAGCAGATTGTGAACACTGGCTGAAAGTTTTCTGTGAAAAGCTAGTAACTGTCTATTAAAAGCTAGTGAATATGTTCTCTTTCCACAACAGTAAGCTTGATACTGTAATTCTTATATGAAGCAAATTGTTGAATCAAGCCGAAAGGAATGTGCCCTTAATTCTTTCAGCAGTCCTTAAGCCACATGCTCGACAGCTCTGTCCAGAAACCCGAGCGATGTTGTTCTTATTTCCGCAACAACATTTGCGTCTCACATTCATGTCTTCCAGCGCTTTCCTTGGTAGGAAGAGGATGTGCCTTTCTTCTCAAGGCTGTCTAAAGGCTGATGGCACTTGGATAATACCTGTGAGCAAGTGTTTTCCAAAGTAAGCCTAGCTCTGTAACGCGACACAACATGGGCTGGTGTTGATGTTAAACTGGAAGCCTGTTGCTGTAGCTGGCCTTCACGCGAGGGCCCAGGTGATGCCTCCTCGTCGCGCTGAGCTGTGCCTCCGTCAGCCTGGAGCCTGTGTTACTGCTGGAGTGAAGCCCTCGTCTCTGGCTGGGGTTTAAACGCTTTCCAGTGTACTTAGTCTTGAAAAAACAAATCTGTAAATACCAGATTTACCTCAAGTAAATATTATATTTAGTCACAGAAGATTTTAATTTTATTTTGTGAATGTCTTGCACATTTTTTCCTGTGTTTCATAACAGAACAGAGGCACTAGCTACACATTGCAAACAGCCAGTCCGTAGCTCTGAAGCAGTCTCACTTTGCTGCTCCTCTTTTCCCTGTGCTTTGACCTGCGCTTGCGTGCAGGGTGGAGCACGGTGGTGTGCGTGGAGCAGCCTCTCCACCTTTTCTCCCTCAGAGGCTGTGTCCCCTAGAGCAGCTGGGGAAGGTGAGTTGTCCACACAAGCAGAGGATATGGATGGAATAACCCGGGAATCTACCTGGCCAAAATAATCAATTTTCCAGCATTTGAACTAAAGCAGTCTTTCCTTTTCTTGAAAATCCTTTCAGTGAAAAAAAAGAATTCTGAAAGAGGAAAAAAAAAAAAAACCAAACCAAAAAAAGAGAACTTGGCTTTTTCTTTTTTTAAGACTCAGTTAATTTCTGAATCCTTCCAACAAAAAAAAGCAACACACAGAAAAACAAACAAAAAACCCCATCCTAGAAAAACATGTTCTGACACTGAGATTAGCCAAGACCAGAGAGTCACTGTCTGGAAGTACCGAGATGTAAATTCACATGCTCTGGGCTTCCAGCTTGTTTTATCTACTGTGTGTTTAGCAGATAACCTCTCGCTTGGTTCTGGTTTTGCTGACAGTGTGAAGTCCAAAGTGACCTCACGAAAAGGGTATTAGACAGTTGTGAGAGCAAAATCATGCGTGTTGGGCAAAACTGGAGACTTCTGTGCCCCGTTCATCCTGTGATGGCATTAAGCATACTTAAATAACGCGTTATTCTAGCTTGGCTCAGGTGTCAGTCCCAGAGCAGCAGCAAGCACCGGGGAGTTTTTCCCTGGGAACTGCAGTGCTGGGGTTTCACTTCAGGTCCCAGGGCAGGAGGAGCGTGCCGCGAGCTGCCACCGCTCCAACAGCGAGGATGCTGGGGACAAGGCCATGGAGCTGCCATGCACCCCCAGAGCTCATTCCCTGGTCCCAAACTGCCCCTGTCACAGTGGGCTTTGACCTTGGCATGCCAGCCCCAAGGTGACGGCATGTCCCTTCCACCAAAACCTGTGGCTGCTTTCCCACGGCTGTGCTTGCTCGTGGTGGCTGGACACTTGCGCATCCAACCAGTGTCTCACCAGGAGAATCACTGGCTCCTGGGGCTGTTTTTTAAGTGATGGAAAAATGCCTCTCGGGGAAGGGGAATGGAGCAATGCCTGGAGCAGCTCAGAGACAGGAACCCTTGTTCTGCAGTCTCAGCCTGAGAGAGGGTTTGGGGATTTTTGGGCAGTGGGAAGGTCTAGGCCCAGAAGGGCAGCAGCAGTTTATCTTTTAAAATGAAAACTGAAGAGAACGTTCAGGAAGCTTGAAAAGCAAGTTAAATGTGTGAGGATGTTAGCTGGGAGATTGGGTTAGATAGCTGTGGAACAGGGAGGGGAGAATCTTGAGGTCTCCACAACCACACGTATGTGTGTACAGACATTTCTGCCTCTCACAACTTTGAGCTTTGCTTACTTTGACATTGCTGAAGCTCAAAAGATTATTTCACCTGGAGGTAATAAAACTACATTGAGGTACAAAGGGTCTCCTTGCTGCACTGAGGAGTGGCACTACCAAGCAGAATTTTGATAGTTCTCTTCCAGAGGCATAAACTGAAATTTAATAAACCCTTCTGAAGTGGGACTAAGGCTTTTACAGCTTGTTTCACAGCCCTGCAGGGAGCTGATGGAAAGGTGAGGCCAGCGTGTTTCACAAGACACTGAGAGCACGCACTGGTGTAACTCGCCAGCGTTTCCTCCTGGCTGCTCTGCCTGGACCGCTCTGGTCTGGACACGCGTAGGGAAGAGCGTTGTGCTGGTCAGAGGAGAGGCAGCTGTGTGCCTGAGCGCGTAATGGGCTGCACGTCATGCTCATCGCTGCCTGGGGATGGCCACCGGCGGGACCGGGGCTGCCTCTGTAGCTGCGCTTTGAGAACACCTCCACCGGAGATCTGATACCGCAGCAGATAAGGTTCTTGCCTGACTTTTGACAGGACTCTACTGGCCACACATCAGCAGCTGCTACTTTTTGTCAAAACTTTTCTTTTGTGGATTATTTGGATTTTGACAGAATTGTTTCTCAAATTCATGTAATCTTTTCATTACTTCTTCCCTGGAAAAGGGTTAAAAATTTGCTTGGTTTAAAACAAAGCTCTTGGGGTTGAATGCAATTGTTTGCTCAACCCAAACCAAAACTTGTTACTTGTACACATTAAAAATTGTGGAGAACTGCAATAATCTGATTTGAGTAGTGTTTGTGCCAAGCTCTGTGGAGCTCAGGTTGTCTCCAAGGGTGGCAAGTGGGAATGCAGGCATTCCTACACAGGCTGCTCCGAGATGCGCTCTGCTTGTTCTTGCCCATCTCTGCTACAAAAAGAATAAGAAACATCTGGCGGAGAGGCCAAAGAGATCACATCTTTTAAATGCAGATGCTTTGGAAAGTAGTGTAAAAATCTGGAGCTTATGTTTTCTTTGTTACTGAAAAATATTACACTTCTTACACGGAGCCTCCGCTCCACCAGACACACTTTTATGGATGGTCTTTTGTTGGCTTTTCCCTTTCCCCTCATAATTTTGGTTCAAGACTTCTAAAACTAAGTGTGCCATAGTGATTCCTCTGCTCATTCTGAAGTCCTTTCCCTTGCAAATGTGCATAGAAAATACCTGGCTGGCTGTGTATGAGCTAGATTTAATTTCTGGGTTATAACGAGTACGGATGAGGGACCAAATGCTGATCTGGTGATGACATAGGTAAACTCCCACTTGTTTCCAAGGATTCAGAATTGGCTGTAGAGGACTGACTTTTGCAAATCCAAGTGTCTCTGACAAAGACATTTGGCTCACTTTCTGCCAGCACTCTTTTTTTTTTTCCCCAGTTCAGATGTTTGTGAGTGCTCTCTGTCTTGAGAGACTGGAAGTGTCTGGATATATTTGAGGATTTAAATGAAATTAAGTGTATCTAGCAAATGCCAGCAGCTCCAGTCAGCTGGAGGAGCCTTAAGGCTCCCATACCCTTATCTCTGCCAGCTCTGCTACTCTGTTTTCTCCTGACAGAGGGAGGATGAAGGCTGCTTGTGTAGGCTCCCCACAGCTGCCCTCATCTCATGCCTTTCCTGGACCTGCTCAGCACTGCTGAATTTGGTGTGTGGGGTGCCGCAGGTGGAGCTGAAGTAGCATCTAGATTTTTTTTTTTCATGGCACTTAAATTTATGGTGGGTAGAAATGCTTGGAGATTAAACCCTGTGTTACTGGATATGGATAAATGATTTTTGAAAGGAGAGAAGTAGTACTCTGGTGTTAGTGGCACATGTCTGTAATAAGCAGTGTGAAAAGTATCTGGAAGCCAGTACCTGCCCTGAAGGTCTTGCAGTACAAGTACAGACCCGGTGTTATTTGTTCATCTTGATACTGAGATAAGCAGAATGTGTGTGCAACAACTTTATTCTGTATATTGAAAGGACGGTAAAATACATCCTCGTGGCTCGGGAGGAGTAGTACCCTCAGGAAAACTTGTTTTCAGCACCTGGAGTACAGGAGTGATGCAAGGCGGAAAAACATAACATCTACAAGGTATTTTTGCTTATTAGGTGCTGAGAAGCCTATTGTGTTTGATTCTAGGGCAGTATTGTGTCTCAAAGTGTCTGGTATAAATTTTGTGCGTACAAAATCACAAAATTGATTTGCAGGGTGTATCACAAAACTGATGCCAACTTAGCTGTCCTAGAAATTAAACAAAGGAAAATGAGCAAGACAATGACTCCTTCAAGTATTTGCTTCAGAAACATCAGACTAATAAAAAAAAAGATAAAGACCATAATGGAAAAGGTACATGAAGTGACTGTTTTTCTAACAAATTGCTGTAGACAAGAGGCAGCTCTGAAGCAGAGGCTGAAGCAACATGATTTATTGGTGCAGCTGAACAAGTACACATGGACTAAGACCCCAGGTCTGTGTGAAAACTTCAAAGCAAACCGTGTTGTGGGGAGGCAACCCAGCAGGCAGGGTTCCCTGTAGACCTGTTCCCACCGGGTGATGTGGTTGTAAATCACAGACAAGTTGTCATGCAAGCCTTATCCTCAGAGTCTGAGTGAGGAGCTTTTGCTGAGGTGTAAGTGGGATTTTTAAACAACTTCCAGGATCACTGGTATTTAAAATCACATCACTGTTATTAGCAATACAGTTATAAAAAGGTGAAATAAATTTTTAATAGAGTGTAGAAGTTTAGCATTCAAAAAGGATCTGGCTGCAAGCGAGGCTTGAGTTCTCTTTGAGAACAACGCTCATTTTCTGCTTAAAAGTCCCTGCTCCGCGGGATGGATCCAAATGTGCTGAGCAGACGTCATTGGCTTTGTTCCAGTTAGACCCAGCCTTCCTACAGTTTGATTTCTGTTTTCTGGGCAGTGCATAAAGGTGGTGACACATTTCACCATCTTAGAACAAAAACTTAGTTCATTAGGTAGGATCAGATTCAGGTTTCTTCTGAAACCCTGATGCCTTACGCTGTGTGTTGCTCAGCTAGGAAAGCACATGTTTGATACGCAGAGTGATGAGCTGGAGCATGGCTGGTACGGAATTGTTTGTGTGTGAATGTCTGATTTCACCTGCAACTACCAGAATAGTATCCTAAGCTGGCCACGCAAGTACAAAGGCTTTTGCACTGGAAGCTTCCCAAATCTGCCCTTCCGACAGTGTGTGTTAGCAGGACCGTGGGATGCCTGCATGCAGGGAGTGCGTTAGCTGCGTTTCCTTTCTGAACTGGCTTGATGAGTGAATGTGGAAATTTTCACTGTCTTTCTGGATGTACACACTGTTCTTCATTGGTTCTGTTCACCAACATTACTTGTGGTAGTTTTGCCTAAAAACTGAAATACTGCGCAGCAGCAGCAGTCAGCAGGGAATTCAGGAATGCTGAGCATAACATACTTTAAAACGTGTTAAGCCACTGCGCTGAGATGTTAGACTCCTCTCACTGCGGCCTCCTCCCCTCTGCTTTCCCAGGCATCCAGGAATTTCTGTGCTGTGCTGGTTTTTGTAGTTTCCTGGTTTTCGCTGCAGTTCTGCGGTGACTGCCGCACACGCGGCAGGCAGCACTTACATCTCAGAAGCGAGATCCATTGCCTAAATCATATCGGCTCGTGATGTGATTTTGAAACTTACACAGACTGTAAACAGTTGGGATCAAAATGTCTGTTTTGTATACGTGTGTGTTGAGTTCAAAACACTTTAATTCATTATCTCTCAAAGAGCTCAGGTGATCTTAAACATGCTTAGAAGACAGAAACTAAGAAAACAATGTTTTTGCGAAGAAAACAACTATTAGGATTTCATTTCCCTGCCAGCTTTGTGATAATTGGGATTTTTGTTTGTGCATGCACCATACTCTTCAATGCTTTAAAATTTTCAGTGTATTGGTGAATGTTTGTGTGCACCAGGATCAATCCATCTCCGTTGTGCTTGCAAAATGATTGCTAGCTGATGGCTAGTGTCCTGTACAAAACAACAATCTAGGTAAATACAGGAAAAGGTACATTTGAAGTGCATTCAGAACTGAAGAGGCTTTTAACAACCCATGAATACGACACATCAGATTGAGGAAAGCCATGCTGGTGCCAAACCGCACGGCAGCGGAGTGATGTGGAGGAATAAATAGCCTTCTCCCCTTTCTTTCTGAGCCTGGATCAGTATGTCCCTCTTCCTTGGCGCTTTAATGGATTGGGCCATGTGGATAAATTCTGATAACTTGCTCCTCCCCATGTGTACTTAGGGTCCCGGTCAGCATGATGCTGCAGTACAATCCTCGTGCAGTTTGTGGTACCCAGGTAGTGAACTGAACACACAGTGCGTAGCTGTAGTCTGGAAATAAAGCTCTTCACAATTTTTTACTTTCACATGTGGTTCATAGCGGATACCTATGAGTTAAGACTGAGATAAGACAGAGTTAAGCAAGGCCGTGCATGGAAGGATGTGTCCATGCAGGGAAGTTGTGCCACCTGCTCCCTGGCATCATGCTGTGAGCAGCGGGGCCTGTGTTGGGGCTGCCTCCTGGGTGGGACGGGGCTCCAGGCAGTGGCCGAGCGGGGTGAACTACAAATAGTGCATGTGGGGAAGCTTCCAGGTGTGGCTGACAGAAATAGTGTCTGCAGTTAGAGACTGAAAACAAGGACTGTGGCAGGAATGTTTTTGGATCAAGTTGTATAAATGTCCCTGAAATCGTTAGTTTGGCTAAAAGATCATTTATCAGGTTCAAAAATATCCATCTGAGGGAGGGTAGAGGAACATAGTGTGTGCCTTAAGCCTCATCATATCATATTTTCTCTTTGAAAAAAATTGCTATTAAGTAAAATATGTAAGTGATGCTTGAGAAACTAACACTTGGTGCTCTGCTGCCTTCTACCCTGTAGAAGTGGTAGAACTCATTTTGTGTTGGTATCAGTGGCAATCCGCTGCTATCTTCTATCCTGTACCAGTTTCCTGAAGATAAATTGGTAGTAAAATGTGGCTGTAGCTGTCCTTGCCTGCGCTGAAATGACTGATGATGTTTCAGGGGATAGCTAACGCCGTGCTTGTGCACTGCCATGCGTGCAGAGTGCCTGTGCGAGATCAGCCTGTCAGTGAAAGGATGATTCGGATGTTAATGGTAGGGAGATTTCCATTTCTCTGCTGCGTATGAATCTCTCAAGACTTGAGCTGCTTCATCCAAAACCATGTGAATGAAATTTTCTATCCATTACTAAAATTCTTCCCAACATTCTTCTTTAAATGTACTTAATTACCTTATGAGAAACAACTGCTGAATTGCCACAGAAATGCATGCAACCATTAAAACCAGTGTGTGAGCTTGTTAGTGATGGGATGGTGTTTTATATGCACTGTGAAGTGAGAGGGCAGCTGCTCTACTTTATCCTGGTATATTAACAATGCTTTTTTGAATACTTGACTACTGAGTGTCTCCAAACCACACTTCATTCCAACCACTGTTGGTGCTGCAGAGGGAAAGTGCCATCTGTAGCAACACTTGGGCAACTGGATGCAATGGAAGGAAGGATTTCCATCCCTAACCCCCTTCTCTTCACACATCTTAGTAGCTGATTCTTCTCAGCCATTGCAGTAAAGGAGCGCGTGATTTGCATAGATGGAAACCACCACTTTGTGCTTTATGAAGGTACTGGTGTCACCAGTAGTTTCAAACCTGTCAAACTGAGGTTCTACAGAAGTGTAAAAAATGATACAATACTGTAAGTGGTGATGGTGGTCTTCTAAGCTCATATATGGGGAAGGTGGTAATTCTTTATTTTCCTGTTAAGTCTTTAGGAGCACTCTGTGGGAGGTCATTCTTGCTGTAATTGCTCCACCTGTACAAATCAGAGCTGCTGTGGTTTCAGCTGAAATCATGGCCACACAGCTGGTTCATTACTTCAGCATCGCACTTCTAGTTCTGCCAGCACAATTTCCTCATGTAGGTAGCTCCTCAACTGGCTCGAACAGTTGTGCATTATCACTTTACAAGACACTTAAAGAATTTTGCTGACTTTACTGCTTTAGCTTGCAAAAAAAGGGCCTTTTCTCCTCTCTCTTCTCTTCCCCCCGTGGCTTTTGGAAATGAGCTGTTGGAAATACAAAACTATTATATGAATGTCCTTCTCTCTACTTAAGGGAGTTATTAACCTGGAATTGCAATATACCAACAAAATGCTCTCAGTGGGCAATTGTTTCTTGTAGCTAGGAATAATGTAGCAGGGCTCTTACCCATCTTGGCTGGCATACTGATGTCTGGCTGAGCTCTCCGTGAGGAGACATTAAATGTTTTAATGAGATCTGACAGCTCTCACATTCCTTCACTTAGGTGTGTGCTGCTGTGGTAACTCTAGAAGCTGCTGAGCATGCTTCCTCTTTCTGGTGGACTTGGCTAGTACTGCTGTGCTCACGTTTAATAACGTTTCCTACCACAAAATATGTTGTGATCTGTCTTATGTAACTATCAACTCTTTCTTATCACGCTTCTGGTGATAGGTCCAGGCTCGAGGAGACCTTTACCAGTTTGGTTGGTACTCCATTGGCAATGTCCATCTTCGTCCTGTGTTTCTTTTTCTCAAGGCATGTTGCTCAAGCTTACTAGTGGCAATGCAATGCTCAGACTTTTCAGTTGTAGCACTGCTAACATACTTGTTTTCATGGGAAAATTGTTTAATGTGACCTTGATTAATGGGACAAGTTTTTTAATATATGCTTGAAAAGCCATTTCTCTCACAATTTGCCTGCCTTTGTCTATTGACATAAGGTGAGATAGAAGGGAGTGGAGGAGACTGAGCCAAGGAGTGGGCTGAAGGAACTGGGGGACTTGCATTGCTTCCCCAGACCTTCTCACCATCTGTGATCTGAGCTGTGTCCGCATCTGCCTGGGCTTCACTCTTTTTTTTCTACAACTAGCACACTCATAAGGTTTGAAAGCCTTTTAAGTGTTTTTAATGGCTGTTTAAAGTGCTTTGCCCAAAAATTGTTAACAAAAAGTGCTGAATGATGAGCAAGGGGCTAGGAAGCAGAAGTCATCACTGTCAAGTGTCAATGGTATAGAAAGGGATATTATTATTATTATTATTTTGTATTTCTACCTTGCGTCTTCCTGCCAGTCTGAGGTGAGGTGTGCGTGCAGTCAGCTACGACTGCCTTCTCTTGCTGTGCTGTCACTAGACTTTATTCAACAGCTCAGTTGATATTTCAGATTTTTCACAGCATGTCTGCCATTGCTCACAGAGAATCACTTTTCTTTGATATTTAAGGACAATTACTGTTTCTGAAGTAGTTACCCTGAATGATTTTAAGAGACTAACACTTGAAGACAGTGAGAAATGGCTTTCATGGGAATTGGTTCCCACTGAACTGGAGTTCAAAGCTCCGGGCACTTTAGCTCAATTTTATCAGGTAGCATTTTTTATTGTTCTTAAGATTATGTATCTTTTCTTGAAATATCCAGGTGTAAGGCTGTGTGCTGCACCACAGTTTGGTGACCCGGAAGGATCCTTCCTTCTGTTGGTCTGTGACCACTTATCTCCAGTCTGTACTTCTGCTTGCTTCTGTGGGGCTTTGTTTGGTTTGGATATTTTTCTTTTAATTGGAGGGAGGGGTAGAAGTCATCCTTTTAAGTTGCAAGTGTCATGGAGCTCCATCAAAATTTAAAGAAGTTAATTTAGAGCATGGTTTATATAGCATCTGTCTGGCCTCCTGTTTTTCAGCCTTGCATGTTTTTTCATCTATCAACCCTTAGGATGCTAAACATCGCAGTAACAGAAAAATGTTTGCCTTGGCTGTAAATGTGGCTGGCGTTTTCCCTTAATAATGAAGGGGTGAAAAAAAGCGTTGTCATTTTGCCAGTTCTCTGGCTTAGTATTCCTGAAGGAACTGCCAAGAGTCCATAAAGGACAAAAAGTTTATAAGGGCTCAGAAGCCAGACCAAACATCTGCAGCGACTGCTGTCCTCAAAGGGGACAACCCTGGAGAGAAGCCCCAGCTGCCAGCTGAAGGCAGCCCGGGCAGAATGGCCGCAGGCAGGAGGTCAGGGAGCTTTTGGAGGGAGGGGTCTACCAGAAATGGGTCTGCCCAAACCTCCGTGACCAGAAACGGGGATTACAGCAATTACACCCCAGTAACGGGGAACTACAGCAGATGTTTGAAGTCACTGACAGATAAGCCAGGGAGCAACTTCATGTGAAGTGCAAATAAGCTTAAAAGCATCAGTGATCCTTCAGCTATTGGGAAGCTGCTGTGTATTAAAAATAGGGATCAAAACTTGGAAAATTATTTCCTTACAACAGGAAACAGCCCGTTTTAAGCTTCTGTCAATTGCCAAAAGTATTTCCGCTGTCGAGTACGCTCCCTCCTGTTGTTCTGCCACCCTAGCAGGACAGCCAGGCTTTGCTGAGGCGTTTCCGCACCGCTGAGCTGCTGGCTGTGCTGGCACTTTCAGGAGTTCGGGATGCCTGGGCTGTGCACCCACAAACGCACAGGCCCTTCGGTCTGCCATGTGGAAGACACAGCTCAATCTGAAGGGTCTCTTCCAAGTGAGATGATCTATGATTCTGCACGCGTGGAGTGGAAGTCCCTTGCCTGTGACTAGAAGCCCATTACCAGCCTGTTGCTGATGCTCCAAAGCGAGTGTGAGACGTAAGCTGAAGCTGTGCTGGCCGGCATGGGAAGGCCAGTGAGCGGCAGGTCCATCCTCCACACAGGGATGCATCTCCTGGGGGTCCGTCCTCATCATATAGCCCTCTCCTCGCTCTGCTGTGGAGAGCCCAGAACATCACATGGGGGTTTTCCTCCTGAGCCTGTGGAAACGCGCTAAGTGGAGTGAGCCTTTTCCATGCGCACAAACAGGTCGTGTTTAAATTGTTCATAGATGCCTGGCGTAACGCAGAGTCATTGGGAGGCTGTATTACATTTCCAGATGTAGTATTTTTAAGTAACTTTTATTTCAAGACCAAGACAAGCCAGAGAATCTGAATGACATGTCTAGCACATGAGCTCATTTCCAGAGATAGTAGTTTTCTTGGCTTTGACTGACTGGGATCTAGTTCCCATTTCTGATTTCTTCTGAAAATCTGACAAAAGGAAGTGCCGATCTTGCTGAAGCGTTCAGTCACGCAGCCCCTGCGCAGTGTGTGGGTGTTGGGGAAGGACCCTCGGGAGGGCAGCAACGCCTGGGAAAACACTGGGTCAAACCCACTCCAGGGGCAAATCCACCAACTCTGAGGACTTTCAGGTCTTCCCTGCTCTTTGCTGGAGGTAGCAAAGGAGCTAAATAATGCAGAAAGTGTCCAATTTACAGGAACTGGCACAGAAAAATATCAGAGACGTGCTCTGCAGGGAGGGGAGCCTTGGGGCTGGCGGTGCGAGGCAGCGGCCGCTGCTTGTGGCTGTGCCTCGTGCCAAGGTACTGAGAGCGGTGTTTGAGGTGGCGATAGGAAAAGGGGCAGAGACTGAGAGCCTGGTCTGTTGGCCTGCTGAAGGAGCTGTGAATGTCTTCTCCTCCCCACTCTGGTGCAGGAGCCAGCCTCCGGCGTGTGCCGGGGGTCCCTCTGATGTTCCTCTCCCAGCAGCAACCAGACAGCACAATGTGGAGAACCCTGGCCATAGGGCCAGCTCAGTCCTGGGCAGGTGGCTTTCCCCCGGATTTGGGAAATCAGAGCCCTGTTCTGTCACAAGGCTGCTGTAATTAACAGCTGGTTTGCTTCTGGAAGCGGCTGCCAGCAAAGTACTCCACAGTGCTCTCCATTTTAACGGCTTTGTGATCACCTCGAGAATAAACTTGCTTGGGAAGCTAAAGCCAGAATTTATGTTTCTAGCCAGCAAGAACTCAGTCTATGGAAAAACAGTAAAAGTTTCTGGTTGTGGCAGGATTACAGCGGGGGTGACAGTTAAAGTTTCTGCTTATGGCAGGATTGCCGAAGGGATGAAGTTTCTCAGGAACTCAGAGTTTCCACTTAAATACAGACTGTGATAATGTTATATTTGCCTCTTTGTGGCTTGAAGTAAGACTCCTTTGAAGTTATTAGTCTGTTTTGTTTTGTAGAAGCTAAGTCTTCTGTAATGCATTTTACAGTTTTTTACGAATGCCCTGTTTCTTGTTAAATTGCATTTTATGAGAGTGTGAGCTGTCACAGGTACTTGGTCACCCCGGGGATGCTGTCCGCTGACTCCCTGGAAGCTGGATGAAGCCCCAGACTAACACATTAATGCAAGCTTCCAAGGAACCCATTTTTCCCAAAATCTGGCGACTGCCCGCCTTTCCCGTGCCATGCTGGGTGGGCTCCCCAGCAGCCCCTGCGGAAGGCAGCCCGTGCTGCATGCCTCCGGCTCCCCTGCCCGCTGCAGCCATGCCAGCGTGTGGGAGCAGAGCCTGGGAGATGTGGACGTCGTGTCTTGGGTGAACATGCTACAGGAAGCTTGCTGAAGGACACCAGCCCGTGATAAGCTGTGACAAGAAAAGCTGGTTGCTAATAACTGGGATTATTTAAAAATTAGTTATTTTTATGTAGGCTCCAGATGGATCTTCAATCTTTGACACCATTCCCATTCTGCGACTATTTCTGTGTAGGTTCTGATCGATCCTTTTGGGCCAGTCTTTGGTCAAATCCTAGCGGTGTTTTCAGTCTTGTTAGTGCTCAGAGTGTCTTACTCGGCTGTGTGAGTTCCTGGCAGTGGCTGCAGATTCTCTTGCAGTTTGTTTGATGTTTTACACATAAGAAAATGATGGGATGTGCTTTCCAAAATGATTTTGTAACTGATGGGGCCAGAAAGCTGTCAGAAACCATGAGTGAAGACTGCCCGGGGAGCCAGCAGGTACTGACACTCAGGTTTGCCTTTTTGCCATGGTCTGTGCAAAGAAGCAAGTCGCTTTGCGTTCCTGCCTTCGTTTCCCACGGCAAGATGCTGCGTCTTGGAGCCTCTGTAATGTTTAGAGCGGTGGTTTGAGAGTTATTTGCTTAGCTTGCGCTATTGCTGTTAGAGTCAGAAATTACTTTTAAAGGTTTTAGCAAATTATAGTTGTAGGCAGTTTTCACTTCAAAGCACCCAGTGCGAAGTACCGGCTCTGCTGTGAGAGAAACCTGAGCCACTGCGCTGGTGGGGGTCTGGACTCAATTGCGTTATTGCAGTTGGAAATGTATGGGGGTCGCTTTGGCTTGAGCCTTGGGTCTTTTTTTGGAGGCTGCTCAGGAATTCTGCAGCAGCGCTGGAACCAACCAGCTGCTGTAGGTGTTATAAAACGTAAGAAATTTATCTGTAATGAGCCTTCAATTAACAAACACTAGCAAAGAGTTATTGCAAATCCATGTTCTTAGCACTTAGTAAAGGTATTGGGTTTTGCAACATCTCCTAGATCATTCCTAGGCTAAACCCTGTGGGTATTCATTCGAAGCACCGGCTTACCAAGAAGGGATAACACTTCCCGTTGATGGCAGACGTGTTTCCCTGGCCAGCAGACAGACCGTGAAAGTGCTGTGCAGAGATAATCCTGGCTAACCCTTGGAAAAGGCAGGCTGGCCACCAAAGGGACATCACATCATTGCTGGCTGGGACCCTCCTCAAATTCCTTATGCTCTGTCAGCAGTAAAGTAGGAATAAAGTAAGAACAAAAATCCAATTTATAAGGATTTACAGAAGGAATAGCTAAATATTTCTTTATTTTATCAAACTTTACAGAGGAATTCACAGAAGAGTTAATATTCCTATTGAATGTATTGGTTTTGTAGTGAAAATTCTTGTCACTACATTCTGTTTCAATACTTGCTGCTCTGAAAGTAATGAGTTGTGAAGGGCTCTAAGAAAGCATCATGTTCAGTCTGTGGGAAGTAGTTGTAGGTCAGAAGTTGCCAACAAAGTAACAACGATGACAAAACCACTGCATGAAAGCTCACCATTCCCCGTTCTCACAAGTGGGTTGTCCAGACTGCATTTCAGGGCAAGCTTTAGCTCACAAATCCCTGCAGCGCTCCGTGTTTGTGCTTAGGTTGTTGGAAAATAAAACAGTATCCGGAGCCGGGAGCTGCTGTACCATTGCTGTACACTTGCATTTGTAGATGCAGTTTGATACTGTTGGGTCTACGCTTGAGCTGAATTTTACATGTGAAATACACCGCAGTAAAAACTGATCTGTCTTTTTGGTGTGGTTGGTGGCTCTGCTGTGGGACGCGCTGTGCCCTGGGCAGAGGGGCCGTGGTACCTACCGCACGCAGGCGTGCCTGCAGCTAGGACACTGGTGCTCCTGGGTGGACTGGAGCAGCCTCTGCTGCCATCTGTGTGATTTGCCTGGGCTTGGCTGGCTGTGTGGGTGTCCACAGCTGGTAGCACCGCCTGGTCACAGGGACTCTGAGTTACATTTCAGAGCTGCTGTGTTGCTTTAGCAGCCTTTTAACCCCCAAAATGCCACTGCAACTCAATTGGAAAAACATATAGACCGCTGCCCTGAATAGTGTCTCTTCTGTTCATCAGCGTGCTTGTTGACTCTGCGCTCCCAAAGCATTGCTAGTTTCAGAATTCAGCCTTCAATAGATGTTTCTGCGTGCATACATGTGTGTATCTATACATTCATAAATTCAAATGGATGTTTGAGTAAACAAATCTAAATACTCATTCGCTGCAAACACTTACCAAATGGTTTTTTCCTTGTTTGTGGTCAGGCAGCCATTCCATCTAACTCTTCAGCAATCTACTTCTGGATCCTGAATTCAAGAATTGTGCTTATTGTGAAAGTGAGAAACTGTGTGAAAGCTAGAACTATGTGAACACTGAGAGGCTGGAAATCAGAGGTGTGAGCAAATGGATCTGTTGATTGAAGTTTTCAGTTTCTTAAATTGTTTTGAACTTTGAAACTAAAGGTAGAACAGAAATCAGTGAAGGTGGCTTAAAGCATGTGTAGATTTCTGGCTTAATGGGGTTCAGTAAGGGAGCTTACCATCTTGGTCTGCCTCCAAAGCAGCGACTGTTCTGGTTCAGTGAGGTGGCTCCTGTGAAATAGTGCACCTGCCACACAGCGACTAGAACTGAAAAAATAATTACTTTTTCAAGTCAGTGGCAAAAATGAAAACAAAGTTGGAAAGCACTGTTTTCAAATAGTAAAAATACAAAAATATTGCTGCCTTTCTTCCAAACAGTAATGTTTGAAAACAATATTTCGTTTTTAAAACATCAAAACAAAATATTGACTTACTTGAAATCTTCTGTTCTGTTATTCTGATGATAATACGCTCTTTAGACTAAGTTGGAAAACATTTGATTGGATATATTAATGCTCTTATGAACCGAGTGTATTTCTGGAATTGCTGCTTTGTCATGTATTCAGAAATACTGCATGTGTTAAATGTCAGCTTATTTAAGTTTCAGTGAATCGCTTTTTTCAGTTCAGACTATGAATGTGGTCTCAAATAAGACATTTGTTTCCATTTATACAACTTACAATGCAGTAATAAACAACAGATGGAAAAACAATATCCAAATTCTCTTGTATAAGATATCTTGTGAATGCCATCTTTTTCTTACAAAAACAGGCCAATTTCCAGTTCTGTAAGCATCACTAAAAAGTATGAATAATAACAATGAAGAAATAAAAGTAGAAATAACTGGCTGCAGCTTAGTTAAGTATATGAAACATAGTGCTGGCTTCTGAATATTAAGCCAAAAGCTCTTTAATTCCCAGTGAATCCCACCATGTCTATTCAACATAAAGCTGGGATTTTCAAACCTCTCTTGTAGAGAATGGGTGGAGGTACGCAAGAATCCTTTTTGGGCAGAAAAAGGATATAAAATTAATAAGCCAACTTGTTCTCTCTCTCAGAAATCAGGTTTGCCGTTTGCTCCTCTGTCAAACCCCTCATTCTGGCGCTCTGCGGGTTGGGGACAGTTCTGGTCCAGAGACCCCAACCCAAAGCAGTGATGAGGGTGACGGCACCGGGGCTGCTCCGTGCTCCCCTCCCTTCCCAGCCCCTCGCAGCACCTAGGTCCTTCCCCTGTGCGCTGGACGCTCGCTGCTCTGCCTGCTCGAGTATGGGCCAGTCGCACAGCTCTTCGAGGCGGCGGTGCCGATGATCCACATCCTTGCTGCTGGAGGTTCCCCTGGGAGGCCTGGCTTCTGGCGTGGCCTCAAAAGGCGATGAGCAATATGGTGCCATGAAGCTCCTGAACTTGTTGGTGTGAAATATGGCTGTTGGAGCGATGGGAAATGCAGTGGCAGAGACATGGGATAACTTGCCATTGAAACACGTGGGTTTGCTGCAGGACGGTTTAGCCCTGGGGCTCAGGTGGCTCGATGAGCCCCCAGATAGCCAGTGCTCAAATTCCTGGGGTTAATACCAGGTAGCTGGGTTTCATGTGGGTTTTCTTTAGTGCTTGGCGTTGTTAGTCTGGTTCTAAACAGCCGTTACCTACGGCATGTTTTTGTGTTGGATGCAGAGCCCGTTGCGGCGGGTGCCGTTTCGGCTCTGGCTGTACTGGTTGCGTAGCGGGTGTCCGTTGGAGGTGTCCAAGGACAGAGGAGGAAATCTTTGCTTTTTACTGCAAGGTTGCAGCTGGTCTCACTGAAGGCAAACGCGGCCGATGGTTCTGAGCTCCGGTGCTGCTTTCTGCCCCTTCCCCTCCCGGGAGCCCCTGGGTGGGGGTCCCGCCCTGCGGAGGGGCTGCGCAGCGGGTGTTTCTCAGGGGCTCCGATGGATTGAGGAGAGGCGGCCTGGGCTGTGCCGCACTGCCTCCCGGTGGCCTTTCCGTTTATTTCCCGAAATATTGCGTTGGAATGAAAAACCTCACGTTGGTGTGCGGCGTAACTAACCAGGGCACTGCTGCCTTTCGCTTCGTCCCCGGGCCACGGCCAGGAGCAGCGGCTGGCGAGGTGCTGCCCGTGCCACCACCTGTCCCTGTGGCTACAGAGAATTTTGCCCGTGTCCCCTTTCGACGCCTGTCTCCGCTTGAGCCCTTGCTGCTATTTCGGTACGCCGCTGCTCTGTACCCCAGTGCAGACGTGACCCTTCTCAGTGTCTGTGTATAAAATACTGCAGCTATCACAGGATCAAATTAGTGGCTATCTTTAACAGCGGGGCCACCCTGGCAGCCCGGGGGGTGCTGTCGCTGCCAGGAGCCCCTCGGCCGTGCCAGCGAGGTGCCCAGCGCATGGGTAGCACAGGGCCCAGGCAAGGGCTGAGTCTGTGGGACCCCTGGGCAGTGGGCTGGGATGGAGGGGTCCCAGGTGAGGCTGGCTGGGGCCACCGATAGCCCATTAGTGCCCATCCTGTGTGACCCAGGAGTCATCACCCGTCAGGTGCTATGCGTGTTCCAGTCGAGCTCTGGGTGTGACGGCTGTTGGGACAGTCAGTCCTGGGGAACTGGGTTGTTTGTACAAGCAACAGCGAATGATCGTCCTGCAGAGCAACTGCGGGCAGAACCTGTGGCAGTGCTGGGGCGTGGGGTGGGCAGAGCCCCCGTAGGTGTGCGTGGGGGACTGACCCGCAGGGCGGCACCGCTGTAGGTAGAGGAGAGGGGCCATGCTCCAGACTGCAAGGGTGTTTGTTATGCTGGAAGAAGCGGAGAATTAAAATAATGGACATGAAAGAAACGTAATGTTTGGTACATAAGTGTAATAAGCTTTTAGTGCTCTTGCATCTCACCGACAAAAGCTCCCAAAGGAGAGCGGGGTTATCCCCAGCGTGATGTAAGGCACTCCTGTGCTCTGCTTGTGGCTGCACCCTGCCCCTGCGGACCAGGACGGCTGCTGAACCTGCATGAGCAGACAAGGAAAAGGAATTATTTTGAAAAAAGTTAGATACTAATAGTTTTACCCAAATCACTTATTTTTTTTTCTCTAGAAATAGATCCTATTGACAACAGCAGCCTTAAATGTGGATAAGAGGGTTGTACTACAGTCTTTGATCAATTGTTTGTTTAGGTCTTATAATTTGGACTATATTATTATTAAGGGCTGAGTCACAAGCAGGTTATACTCAATTCCTTCCTTGGTTTTATGTCGGTTTTTTTTGTTGGTTTGTTTTTTTTTTTTTCTCTCAATAGTCTTGCAAATGCTTTCTGCCTTGCAGAGGTTTATTTCCTGGTGTGTTTTCCCAAACCAAGCTGTTTCCTGGAGGTCTGAGCAGAACCTGGCTGGCCTGGGTGACTCTCTCACAGCAATGCTGTGAGTGCATTAGAAACTGGAAAGCAGAAACACAGTTGGAGTGGAAGAGAGGTGAAGAGGTATTGCTGTTACAAACAGATGCAAGTTCTGTGAACCCACATATTTCTTCCTTCCAAAGCACGGCTTGAAAATTCAATCTGATGCAGCAGTGCTTATTTTTAGCAGGGCTGATTTATTGAGGCAGCAGGTCGGTGTCCGAGCTGGTTCGTGCAAGCCTTTCCACGGCTGTGCAGGGTGCGGTGGCAGGCGATGCTGGCTGCGAGCTGCTGTGCCGCAGAGCGAGGGGATGCTGCCCCTGGGCAGGGCTACGCGCAGGCTGCTCCTCTGGCCATGGCAGTCTTAGCCCTGGCTTTTAGTCCATTTATACTTAAATTAAAATTTTTCTTCCCTTATTTTCTGAAGCACTAGTAGGTGGGAATATGTGAACGCTGAGAGGAGGAAGGATGGCGCGCTGTGTGCCCCCTTTGCTGGTACACTGTGTGCGGGAGGAGCCGCAAACCTGGGCTGGTTTGCTCTGGAGAGCAGTTGAGCGGTGGGAGAGCACGCGAACTGGGGGTGGTGGCGCTGGTGCGGGGCTCCAAAAAGCCACAGCAGTGTGGAGACTGGATGTCGGGGTGTGACAGAAAGGCGACTGCTGCATGGAGCTGATCTGGATTTTAACAGGCATGTGTTTCACTTGGCACTGTGTCCCGCTGCCTGAGAGGGGTCTTGGGCTGGCTCAGCTGGTCCCTTCTGCCTGGGGGGCTCTAATGGAATTGGCACGATACAGGCACCTCCGTTTCGAGGCTGATGCTTTAAGATTGCATCGGGTAAATGGTTAATTACATTTATGACTCTCTTTATGCAGCATCACTGTGAAGTATGGTAGTGGCAGTTCAGGGGAGGGCTGGAGGGCTGGCTCTGCCGGGAGATCAGGGGATGCTGGTGTCAGAAGGCTGAGCACTGAGCTCTTGCCGAAGCCAAAGGTGAGCTCGGGGTGAGGATGGTGCGTAGTACGAGCTGTAAAAGCAGAGCTGTGCTTCAGCCTGGGATCGGCACAGAGGGAGAGGGTGAAATGTTCCTTAAGTGCAATAGAACAAAAGACCAGTTTTGTGGTAGTTCTGGATCTGGCCAGCCCTTCCTCTGTGCTGTCAGCCAGTGTCGGAGCAGCGATGGTGGTCAGGCAGGGCTGCCCTGAGAGCTCATGTCACCCTGGGCACAGGGCTCCTTCCTGCTCCTCCTCACCGGCCATGCCTCCTCCACCCCGCTGCTGGAGCCCAGCCTGCCCAGACCCCGCTGCAGAGCCTTCCTGCCCGCCGCAGATCAACGCGCCTGCCCAGCTTGGTGTCATCTGCAAACTGACCGAGGGCACCTGTGATCCCCCTGTTCAGACCATGGATAAAGAGATTAAACAGAACAGGACTCAGCACCGAGCCCTGGGAATGCCATTGGTTGGCACCTCCTTGCTCTCCATGTGCCTTAGCATGGTTTCCAGGAGAATCTGCTCCATGACCTTGCAGGCACAGAGGTGAGGCTGACCGGCCTCTAGTTCCCTGGGTCTTCCTTCTTTCCCTTTTTAAAAATGGAGGTTATGTTACCCCTTTTCCAGTTGTCAGGAACCTCACCAGACCACCACGACTTCTCAAATATGATGGACAGCGGCTTGGCAAGTTCATGCGCCAGTTCCCTCAAGACCTGCGGCTGGATCTCGTCAGGTCCCGTGGACTTGTGCACCTTCAGGTTCCTCAGATGTTCCTGAACCTGCTCTTCTGCTACAGTGGGTGGTTCTTCATTCTCCCAGTGCCTGCTTTTGCCTTCTGCAACTTGGGTGATGTAGCTAGAGCCCTTGCTGGTGGAGACTGAGGCAAAAATGTCCTTGAGTACCTCAGCCTTCTCCATGTCCCAAGTAATCAGGTCTTTCATTTCCTTCTGGAGAGGGCCTACATTCTCCCTGGACCTCCTTTTGTCCCTGACTTACCTGTAGAAGCCACAGGTTGTTGCCCTTGACATCCCTGGCCAGATTCATTCCGTCAGGGCTTTAGCCTGCCTCACCTGATCCTTGGCTGTTTGCGCAACCTCTCTGTAATCCTCCCAGGCTACCTGTCCTTGCTTCCACCCTCTGGAAGCTTCCTCCTTGATTTTCAGTTGGTTCAGGAGCTCCTTGCTCATCCATGGGGGCCTTCTGGCCTTTTTGCCCCGACTTCATCAGGATGCACCTCTACTGAGTTTGGAGGAGGACCAACTTTCCTGGGCCCCTCTTCCCTCCAGGGCTGCCTCCCATGGCACTTTGCCCATCAGACCCCTGAAGAGGCCAAAGTCTGCCCTCCTGAAGTCCAGGGCAGAGAGCTTGCCGTGTAGTTTCCTTGCTGCCCCGTGGATCTTGAGCTCCACTGTGTCGTGGTCATTGCAGCCAAGGCTGTCCTTGAACTCCATGTCCCCCACCAGCCCCTCCCTGTTGGTGAGCACTAGGTTGAGCGCGGCACCCCTCCTCATCGGCTCCTCTAGTGTCCTTCTGTGTGTGCTCCTGCTCGTGGTGTTCCCTCAGCGAAGGTACAATTACCTGTTTGAGCCCACCTGGCGCAGAAGCAGTTGCTGTGGGGAGATGCATAGGAATCTCTTAATCCTGAGAACACTGGCAATTAAATCTGAACTTTCAAATATTAACCAGAAGCCCTGTTAGAGATTGCTTTGGGTTTTTTGTTTGGTTTTTTTTTTTTTTCCAAACCCACTGTTGCACAACTGGTTTGCTGGCTGCCGCCCGGCAGACTGCAGCGGGTGGGGTGCTGCTGTAGCCAATCCCTTGGGCATCGCTGCGAGCTGGGCTGTGGGTGAACGGCTGCATTACGAACTGCAGCTCCCAGATATTCCAGAAATCTTTTTGTATTTGTGTCACCTTGCAGCAGCCCTTGGTTCACGGGCCACATCTGGTTCTTTATTTCTTCAACTGCCTCTTTCCTCCTGAGCCTTGCTGCTGCCAAACACAAGAAAGGGCGTGATAGGGGTGTGGGGACCTTGGAGTTTAATCTGGGGTTGAAGTGTGACTCGGCTGGCCCCGAGGGCTGAGCGCCTTGCTGCAGAAACATGTTTTCTCGGGAGCTGTGTGGCAGAGTAACCTCTGCCCTGGGTGATCCGATGAGAAATCGCCTCCTGGCCATGACCCAAACAAAACACGGGATTAGTTTTGCCCGGTGCGTGCGTGCTGGCTCGGGGCTGTAAAGGCTCGGCGAGAGCGGTTCATCTGGTCAGTCTGGTGAGAGCGGTGCCCGCAGACATGGGAGCCAAGCTGCTGTGCCTCTGCCTCGCCTCTGCCCTCGTCGCCTACTACATCTACAGCCCCATGCCCGAGGACTTCGAGGAGCCCTGGAAAGTGATGTTAATCGCAGCGAACTTCAGGCTTTTCGGGCACCTGGTGAGTTGGGTGCTGGCCTTGGGGGGAGAGTGTGGAGCGGCAGACGTTCCTGCTGCCTCTGTGGCTGGCAGAGGTATGGCAGTGTGTACTTGTCACACACACGTATATAACATATATATGTGTATGGTAACACACTGAGCAAAGTGTCTGAAACAAGGTGTTAAACTCACTGTAGCTACGACTATAGAAACTTAGAAAAGATTTAGTTGTGCAATCTTGATAAAAGGACCTTCAGAGTCACTGGAAACGTGCTTTGTAACGTGAATATGGACAGATGAGTGTGAACAGGTTTATTTTGCTTTATGAGCCTTTGCGGCTGAAGCACTGCTGCTTGAATTTGTACTGTTTCTCAGAACCTGTGTATGGAGCTTCCTGAGAAGTATTGCGCTGGGTGTCAGGTAAGGGAAAAGCAGAGCACTTCTTAAATACGATTGATTCTGTGGCTACATAGAAATGTAGTGACAGAATGAGCCTAAAACCCCCACAAAGCTAATGATAGGGATGATAATGTTGGAGCACGTAGAAACTGAGCTATATATAAGCCCATTTTTTAATACCGCTGTAATCTTGCCTACCTGAAAGCTGTGTCTGGCCGAGCAGCAGAGCTGCACATTGCAGCCGGGACAGGCAGCGGTGTTACACCCTGTCCAAGTTCTACAGCAGCGTCTACCGACAGTGCACTCCTCGCTCTTCCCATGCTATTTTTGATATAGATCCTCGGCTGCTGCTCTATCTGTCACGTTACACGGCTGTTTCAAACACGTGTAAATAACGCATGGGGCTGCACGCCACACACAAATCACGGTGCCATACTTCCCACCTCCCCAGTACACAGAACTGGGAGCTGGTTTGAGCCCAGCCTGTTCTTGCTGCACAGTGGCGGCTGCAGCAGCGTAACCCAAACCCAAAAACGTGGCCAAAGGCGAAGGGCTGGGGGGAGGAGGGAGGCCAAGCGTCACAGACATCTCTAGATGGCTACAAACATTTAGAGACTGCATCTCCGCCATAAAACACACGGAAAGGAGAGTGTGAGGAGCCAGGAGAGCGGTCTCCAGCGTTGCTTGAGGGATGCTGGTGACGAGCTCGTCTGCTGCGGGCACAAACACACTGGGCTGTTTGCTCCAAAGGGCATGAGTTCGAGATTTTGCCTTTTCTGTTTTTCCACTTAAAACACGGTGGGTGTGATTTCCAGAAGTCTGTGGGAGCCACCTCTTAGAATTTTTCTGGTGGAGGCGAGAGTGTGTGTTTTCCTGGGAGGCCTCCTAAACACCACACCCAACAGTGTCGGGAAGGTGCTGTGGGTCTCCAGAGCCATCCTGGTGTCAGACAGCCCTTGTTTGCAGTGGACACCTCCTGTTCGGTCTGCACAGCTCTGCACAGCCGGCAGAAGTGCGGGGTGGTGGTTTTTGTGGGTGTGTGTTTACTCGTGGACTCTGTTTGTTTTGATCTTGTGATTTGAGGTTTGAGTGGTGGGAGGTGAAAAAGTGGTGAGACAGAAGCTGTAGTCTGTGATTTCGATGTGCTGCCTTGCTGCTTCCCCTGCCAAATCTCCTTTTGGAGGCAGCCTGTGAGGAGAGCATCTGTGGGGATAACCCCTTTCCCCAGGGGCACCTCGCGCCTGCTCGCTCACTCAGACCTGCAGCCTTCAGCACAGCCCTGCTCAGCACGCGGGAGTGTTTTTCACTGTTGGAGGATGTTTTCTCACCACACAGACATGGTGTCTCTGGCTGTTGCGTTGGTGGCCTATTAAGCCCGAGCCTGTTGCCAGCAGCAGTGGCACAAGGCAAGCATGTGTTGTAACCATCCAAGCCTATGCAGAACCGTCATCCTAAGGGATGTGCTCATGAAGATGGTGTCCCTGGAGCTGTGCTGGTGCAAATCAGATGTGAGATGGCTCTAAAGTGTCCTAAATACATTCTGAACTGTCATCCGATTACAGGGCAGCAGTTTATAATCACTTAAAAGCAGGCCTAAATTTGCAGAGGGGACCCTATTTTAGTCTTTCCGACTCCCTGATGTTGGCTTGAAAAAAGGGAGATAATGCTGCCGCCCTCAAACACTCCTAATGGAGAGGCATCCTCGCCAGGTTCCCAAGAGGACATGACAAGCAAGCCATGAAATGGTGAGCCCCTATCCTCCTTTGTCGTTTTTACTTTAATAGGTCCTGGGGGGCTCTCCAGCTTCTGAGCCCAATTGTGCAAGATCAAATCAGCTGCCAAAAGAAGGGCTGGGTGCTCTGCCTGCTGGGGCTCCCTTCCTCATAAATGAGTTTGGGTTTTTTTTGTCCTTGCTGCCACGCTGCCCTTATGGAAGATGGTGAAGGGACTGTGGGAAGTGCTTTCCAAAGGAACCCAAAGGAGTTGGTTTTCCCCTTACCCTGTAATGTGCAGTAATCTCTGATCAGGGACAACAAGACTCTTCGGATGAGGGTATGATTTCCTTTCATTTTTATATGAGAATCACCTTGAAACTGCAGGCAGCAGACCAGTGGTTTTCCACAGTGTAAAATGTCCGCTTGTGGAAAAACCAGCTCGAGAGTATTGAAAATCCTCGCTCCTGGAGCCGAGGGAATTCCTTCCAGCGCGGGGGAGTTTCACAGGCTCAGTGGAATTACAGCACAGCTCACTCTGACCTATATATTTATTTTTTCAAGATGCTAATCCTCAGGGAAAACACAACAGCTGAGAAATATTTATGTAAACTGTGTAATCACTGCGGATAAAAATACGCAGTTTTGGCCTGTGTATGTATTTGTCTTTGTGAAGCTCATGGCCACGACCTGTGGAGCTGGTGAAGTGACCCACGGGACATGCGGAGCATGTGTGTGCCCACAACCCGGCAACCTTCGCGTCGGCACTGGGCGCTTCCTAACACGCGGCCCTTTCCGGACAGTGGCTAACGGAGTCACGGCAGTGTTTTAGTGGAATGTTCCGATCAGATTAACATGCTGAGGCCTGTTCTGAACTCCGTTATCTTCCAAAGCGAATGTTCTGACCAAAGTCCCGCCAGCGCAGTTACAGGATTGCTTACACCTGCCCAAAGAGCTGTACAGCAGCCTGGAATTTAGATAAGAGCTTTTTGTACCAGTGTCAGCTATGAAGTTTTTGGGTGTTTAACTAGAATATACACAAGAGCAGTGCACATTAAACTGAAAATATGTATGCAAGTTAATTTGAAATGTCTTCCAGTTTTGCATGAAATGAACTAGAAATCCCAGTTCTTGGATCACTTTCAGCAAGTGAGATAGCAAATGGCTTTCAAGCAAGTTTGAATTTGTATTCTTCGTACCTTTCTTTCATCTAAAACCAAAACCAGCTACCCCCCCGCCCCCCAAGCTATTCCTCAGTATCTCGTTAGGAATTGGACAGTGTGATGCTCTGGGATCAGGAAGCAGTCCCTGCCTGCTTTCCCCTCCGGCTGCATGTGGCTGCGGCAGCCCCATCCCACCGGCACTGTGCTGGAAGGAGGGCACACCTGACGGGTTCCTCGCATTGCCGGCGTTTCGTGTGCCTGAGATCATGTTCTACCCGCCGTCAATCTCTACTGTGGCTAAACTCTTGTTTAAATGGGTATTGTCGCTACCTTTCATGGCATAGAAAATGAAGGCTTTATTTTCCTTCCAGTCACTATGACGTTGTCATTTTGTTGTCTTTTACAGTTTTTAATGTGTTTTTTCGAACATGTTTCTAATATCTTAAAAGCAATGTGAAAAGTAAGTTTCTTTAAACACAGTTTAATCCAATATAAGAGGAAAAAGGGGGAAAAAGCCAGTGAGATTTCTGTACAAGCAAACACCGGTCACATCTTTACTTGCTGCAGCTGTGAGGAAACGCGTGAGGTGCCCCCTTTGGGGAGGTGCTGGGTCTGGAAGGAGTTGTTGGCACTGAGGGGCTCCCCTGTGCTCCACTCGAAGGGTGGCATGGGACTGGGGCTCCAGTGCTGCTGTACAGCTGGGAGAGTGTCAGGATTTCTGGGGGAAAAGAACCCAGTTAGCATCACCTTATTTCCCCTCCTGGCCCGTGGAGCCTCTCCTCAGGTCGGGGAGTCGCTGGGATCACCCTTGGTCAGAGTCAGGCTGGAGCCAGCGCTGGGCAACCACGGTGATGCCATGCTGGAGCTGATCTTCTGTCAGTTCATTCGACAGGGAACTGCTCCACCAGCAAAGGGCTGGTGGAAATCTGAGTGTCAGTGGCAGGGTTATTTTTAGCTTTTTACTGTGAAATATCAGCCTGATGTAAGGAGAGGATTTGTGTGCCTCAGAGTGCTGTATCCTCCTCAAGGATGATGGGGTAGGAAGCTGCTCCAGAAGGTGTGGTGGCACAGGTAGCGTGACAAAACTATCTCATCTGCTGACCATGTGGAATGGACAATAAACACACAACTCAACTCTTGATCTGCTCTTCAGTAGGAGCAGTGGGGGTGTCCCCATGGCCACCTTCCAGCCGCTGCTGCTGAGCTTCGTGCTGAAGTGATGGGAGATCAGGGAGTGGGACGGCTTGGGCTGGGCAGCATGATGGTCGCTCCTCCAAATCAGCAGCACCTGGCTTAGCGACTTCTACAGCAACTGTACAGACTTGTACAGAGCATCAAATGGCTTTACGGAAATGTAATCTGAGAGTAACTGGGGCTGCGTTTAAAATGCTGTTTCCCCTTGTCTCGGGCTTCAGGCAGAGGTTGCTGAGTGGCTGGGTCTGATGCACTACATGGAAGCCATGACGCTGATGATTGCTGCCGACTACATCCCACCCACGTCTGATGAAAACGTCACCGTGATGGACACAGAGTTCAACAATGTGCCCGTCCGTCTGTTCCTGCCCAGAAAGGCGTCCGACGGGCTGAGAAGGGCTGTGGTCTACTTCCATGGCGGAGGATGGTGCGTGGGGCAGGCAGGTGAGCTCTGCTCTGTTGGGATGGGGTGGTGCGGAGGATCTCAGCAGCCTTGTTAAGCACCGCTGTTTGCTTTATGGGAGTTGCCGCAGAGAGGGTCAGGGAACAGGTGTTTCACAGGTTAAAACCAGGTGGAGTTTTGGAAAGTCACCTGAAAGCTTCTGTAGAGAGGAGCATGCTGTTGGGTGCGTGTCTGTTCTCATGCGTGCCAGAGCATGTTCCCAGTGACCCGTTTCGTTTCAGGCATGAAAGCCTACGATCATCTGACGAGGTGGACTTCAAACAAGCTGAATGCTGTTGTGGTGTCAGTCAAGTAAGAGATTCTCCTCCTGGATGGGCTGAGGCTGTGGAATAAGTTAATCTGTTTCAGTGAATCTGACTTTGCAGTATATATTTGTTAGATGGTGTGCTTTCCTGCTGGCTTTAAGCGTTTGCAAAGAAAAGCTGCCAAGGTTGCAGTGGTGAATTGGGGCTGGTGGCTATCTTGGATATTGCTTTGTGAAGTTGGTGGGCAATAAGATATTTGATCCTCTGGGATAGACAGATTGTTTCCATTTCTCTGGGCACAGAAAACAACAAATATTCAAGGACCAGGGCAGATGTTAGCAAGCCTTTCTCTTTATCAACAGCAGGAAGTAATGCGCTTCTGCTTGCCTCTGGCAGTTACAGGTTGGCGCCTAAATACCACTTTCCCGTCCAGTTTGAAGACGTGTATTCGGTCACGAAGTTCTTCCTCCAGAGCAGCATCCTCTCCCAGTATGGGGTGGACCCAGCTCGCGTCTGTGTCGCAGGAGACAGCGCAGGTGGCAACTTAGCTGCGGCTGTGGCACAACAGGTGAAAAAAAAACCAACAACAAAAAAATCAACCAAAAAACCCAACAAAAAAAAATCTGATTTGTGAGCTGACTTTCTTTTCTCTTCTTTTTTTTTTTTTCTTCTCCATTCCATGAACTCTTAGAAAAGACTAAAAAAACCTCTGCCCAAAGCGAGTGCACCTCCTGGCCATCTCTGGTGGCCACAGGGCATCACGCAGCCCGCAGACGCCAGCGAGCGCTCTGTGTTCCCAGCCCAGCAAGCTCACCCCAGCCCTTCCATGGTACCAAAGCGGCTTTGATGCTGTGATGGTCCTCCAAACCTTTATACCCTAAAAAGACTCTCTGCCCTATAATTAGGGCATAGATCCCTCTATCCTTAAGCACATCTCAACTGTGTTAGGTCTGTTGTTTGAAAAGGGAATTTTAGCAGTTTGTCTCAGATGTAAATAACAGCAGCAAAGCCCCCAAACTGCTAATGTTCCAGCATTGTCTGATGGCACACAGCTCGGCGCCTTCTGCACTTCTCACTTGGGTTTATTGAATAAAGTCAGTGCGATGTTGTTGCTCTCTTGAGAAGTTATTGGGGTTGCAATGAATCTCGCTTGGAAAGGTTGTGAATTTGCCATGGACACTGAAGGAGGAAGGTGAGGGAGAAGGCAGAAATTTATTAGCGAAGAGGGAAAAAAGATGACATACAAGAAATGCCAGTGTTCAATTCATCACTGTGTGTTTCTCACATGTCTAGGATGCACGGAGTTGTAGCTGTTTGAGTTCTAACACCTTGGGTTAAAAAACCCAGCAGATGGATAAACTCTAACTCTAAATTGTGTGTGAAACGATGAAAGGAGCCTCAGAAACCAGCTTAAGCTGTAGGAGCAGAATTTTCTGTGGTTATAGAAAAGCATTTGTTATACTTAGGGAAGCATGGATGCCTCAAAGGCTCAATGCTTCAAAAAGAGTGTTTCTCAAATATTGTTGTCCTTCAACATAAGAAATAAAATGACATTACATTTGATGTTGGAGAACTTTTAATACAACATGCTGTTTTAGGTGACTTGCCTAGGAACTGAGGATCTGTCCTGGGTTTATTGATATTATTGATCTTTGCTGA
This sequence comes from Ardeotis arabs, assembly GCA_011801015.1. Taxonomy (NCBI): domain Eukaryota; kingdom Metazoa; phylum Chordata; class Aves; order Otidiformes; family Otididae; genus Ardeotis; species Ardeotis arabs. The sequence continues at coordinate 65,637 of JAAGAY010146749.1, read as the reverse complement.
TGTTGTAACGTGTGTGTGTTCATTCCTTACTTTTAAGGTCTTCTGTCAGTGTGAGAGAACCAACGCTTTTTAACCAACTTCTTGTAATTATTTGTTTTCTTCTACAGCTGTTGGAGGACTCTGAAGTCGAAACTAAACTCAAAGCCCAAGCTTTGATCTACCCCGCTCTTCAAACCCTTGACATGGATTTGCCATCTTTTCGAGAAAATGCAAATAAGCCCATTTTATCCAAGTCACTTATGGTCAAGTTCTTGAGTGAATACTTCACTTCTGATCCGTCTCTCAGGGAAGCCATGGCCTCCAACAGGCACGTCCCGGTTGAATCGAGCCACTTGTTTCAGTTTGTGAACTGGAGCAATTGGCTACCTGAAGAGATGAAGAAAGATCATGTTTACACCAGTCCCACCTATGGAAGCCCCGAGCTCGCACAGAAGTACCCAGGGTTTCTGGATCTGAGGGCGGCCCCGCTGCTGGCGAGCGATGCCCAGCTACGTGGGCTGCCCCTCACCTACATTCTCACCTGTGAGCACGACGTCTTGCGGGATGACGGAGTCATGTACGCCAGGCGCCTGCAGGCAGCGGGCGTTTCCGTCACCCATGATCATGCCAAGGACACCTTTCATGGGGCGATGATATTTGTCTTGGGTCCAACCGAGTTAGCTGTAGGACACCGGTTGCTGAACAGATATATTGAGTGGTTAAATGAGAATCTATGAGTTGAAAATGCTGCTCCAGTATGCCTGGCTCGCGTTCACTGGGTGCGACTGAGGAGTGTAGGAGAATGGGAGCTGTGTGAGTTTTTGGGTGTGATTGCTGTCTTCGCTGTGTTGCCCTGCAGTGTCTGGATTGCAGCGTTTCTCATCTTCTCTGGCAGGGAAATCAGTCTGATTCTAACCAAAGTGTTCTTCCAGTGCTGTTGTCTGAGCTCAGAACCCTGTAAGCTGCCGGGACGGCCCTGGGATTTCTCTCCTGGCCAAGACCAGGAGGGTTGGTGTGCCTGACTCGGCCTGGCCTTGCCCAAGCCCCTGGCTGGCACTGCGCGTGGGACTTGGTGTCTTGGGTTGCTTGCTTCTCGTGTCTGCCTATCGCAATGTCTTTGTGTCACAGGCTTGCGCAAATGGGCCATGTCACTGTTGGCATGTGCTTGGTGGCCGCTTGCTCCTGGTCCCCTCTGGCGTGTTCCCCTGTCCTGTGGGCCATGCTGCCGCTGTCGTGTGACGGGGTGAGCAGAGGCACAGGGACCCGGCTTCACGCGGTACCCGGCAGCCTGTGCAGCCCTGCACGTCGCACGCAGCAGATGGGGCCGGGCTGTTGTCTCTCCAGCGCAGCTTGAGGGAGGCATTTGAAAACCAAAGAACTGGCTGCAACGCAGTGCAAATGCTTTTGTTTCTTTGTTTTAAGAAGCATCTGTCTTACTCAATAGTTGCTATCTTTAATCTCTGTACTAGAGGAAATCGCGTAACAGAACAGTGCTGGGTATCAATCAGATAAAGGACGACTGGGAAGGGCAGAACCTTGCAATAGTGCTGCCGTACATTTTATGCTCTCCTTATCAAATAAGCTGTATCATGCGTTCAATTGTGCTTAGAATTGTTTAGCAGTTTTTACATATGAATTTTTAAAAATAATACTAGCTTAGTAGCTTTATGGGCTTGAAAAAGAAACAGAATTCAGCTGTCAGTCTTGAACAAATATCCTCTATATACGTTTTGTGTATTAAATATAAACCCTAAGAATTTTGAATGGTGAGTGCAGACGTTGGCTATTGGTTTTAAACTTGTCACAACACCCACAAACGAACTTCTAGCATCCTGCTTTTTTTTTGCATACAAGATACTGCAGCTTCAGTAATTCTGGGATTTTGAGTGTGTGTGCAGCCTGTTCAGATGGAACGTATGTGGAATGATTGCTGTATTTTTTTTCTTTATTACATTGAATATAAAAATTAAACTTGTCTTTGATTCCAATGCAATGTGCTTTTTGTCAGTCAAGTACCCCACTTATTGGAAAGGAATAACAAGTTGGCTTTGGTACACACGGGTGGCTTTGGAAAGAACAGGGACCGAGCCCAGGGAGATGTTGTTTGCTCAGCGATGCTTGACTGCGGTGGCAGAGGAGAGAAACAGAAGAGGTTGAGGAGGTGTCGTTTATCCAGAAAAAGATGCTGGAGCTTGTGATGGGGATGAAGCCTGGGTAAGGGGAGCTGAGCCTGGATGTGGGGAGTGCTGGGCCAAGGCTCCTGCTCCCCCCAGGAGATGGGGTCAGACAGTGGGCTTTGATGTTGCAGCAGGAGCGTTCTGTGTCTCTGAATTGGTCCGTAAAATGGCGAGTGCCTTACTGCACGTGGGACTAAACAGCCCCTCCTCCAGCCCGCATGTGTAGCAGTGCAATGTGCTTGCATGTTTGCACATCCCCAGGACACGGGCACGCGCATGCAAGCTCCCGGCATTTTTGGGAAGCTGTTGCTCGCGGTGCTCTCCATGACACTGCCAGCAGCTCCTGGCTCTTGCCCATGGGGCTGGGCTCCTGCCAGCTGGACTGGTGTTTTATTTCTCCTTCATTTGGAGTTAATTAACACAGCTTAGTATTCCTGAGGAAGTAGGGGATTGGGGTTTTGCCTCAGTGGCACCTCTGGTCTGGCTTTCTGTGCAGTGTTAGGGCTGTGTCCGGGAGAACGTTCCCCAGGCAGGGTATTGCCAATGCCGAGGGCAGTGGGATGGACCGGGTTGGCCTTCGGTCGCTATCAGTGATCCTTTCTGAGTCTTACAGGCTGCTTTACTGTCTTCCATTTAAACAGCAGAGACTTGCTTAAGAGAACATCTGGAGGGGACAGTTATTTTGTTTGTGTCGGAGGGGGATGTGCACAAAGCCGGGACATGAAAGCAGGCGTCCCTCAGCAGATGACACTGCCGTCACCCTGGCTGGCTTTGGTGGTTTTCCTTCCCCGCGGGCGCTGGGAATGGTGTTGGTCTGAAGTGTCGGGGGAAGGAAAGCTCACCTGTCGCTCAGCAGGTGACAAGGACTCGCATGACAAGCGAGGGGCAGGTTGTTCCCGGCAGAGCGAAGCGCTGGGATGGGTGTTGGTGATGCAGGAGGAGGTGAAGCCATGCCTGAAGGGTAAATGCTGGAATTAGTGGAGAATCTGGCCCAGTGGGCACTGGGGAGATAAAGCAGTGAAGGTGTTGGCAGTGAGAGGAGTGGAGTGAAAGATACCTCTAGAAATGATCTTTCTTACCTGTGGAAAAGTTTTATGCCTGTAAGGTAGCAGAAAAACTTATGCTCTAAGCAGAAAGGCTGATGGTATTGCCAGCTTCCCCTTGTGTGTGTTCATAGGACTGCTCGGAACAAGAAGTTAATGTCTCCTAACCACCTGCACCTAAACTGGGATTAATGATTGATTGGGCTGTATATGCTTTTGATTAAATTCCCAGAATAGACTTTTTGAGTTGGAAACGCTTGGTGAGGCATAAAATGAGACAGTGAGAATTGCAGCGTCAGCGTCTCTGGCAGGAGAGGCTGAACCCGCAGTGTGCAGCTCATTTGTCTGGAGCAGAAAACAGTAAAACCCACCCCAAGAGAAGGGTTTGTTCTGTCTGCTACTAGAGACCGAAATTAAATTTGGTCTTTGGTAAAAGACAATGTGCAGCCTCGCCTTGGTAAAAGACAATGCGCAGCCTCGCCATTATTGTGGTGTGGCTTAGCTGGCAGCATCCCAGCTGGGGAAGGCGGTGCGTAAAGTACCCCCGCCCATTAGGGTTCCCCCTTCTCAGTTTGTGAGAGCCTTCAACTTTTTTCTGAGGTACTATACTGGGTTAAAAACAAACAAACAACAAAAAAAACCCCAAACCAAACCCATTAAAAAAAATAAAACACAATTAGCCCATATTTGGGTTTGGAGTTATTTTTGGCACCGATCAAGTTGTCCCCATTGGCAAATTCTGTTGAAGGCCCACTCCCGTTGTGCTGCGGAGCGTATGCGGTGTTCTCGTTCGCTGCGTTCCAAAGGCTCTGGTTAAGGGCCAGCCCACAACGCTGTGCTGCTCCGCTGTGTGTTCTCTCCGTGCTAAGGCTGGGCAGGAGCCCGGGCTGGAGCTCCCCGGAGAGGACGGTGTCTCAGAGCCGCCGTACGGTTCCGGCAAGGAGAGCCCTCGCTCCTCTGGCACGGGCACACGGCGCGGGGCCCCGGCTGCAGCCACCACTGCTGCAGGGACCGCTGTGGAGGGTCTGGCATTACTGCCCTGTTACCTGGTCTTGGAAGCTTTCCTGCAGCGTGAGAGAAGAAACGCCTGACTTATTCAGCCCCTTTCTATCCTTCAGTGCAACAGCAGCTGTCTGAAAGAACAAAATATTTAAAAGCTGGTAAATGAGAAGCTGTGTTATTTATCAGCCACGTGGGAAATTTTAAAGCAGCTTCTGTAATGCTTAAATATTAGCTGATTTATTAGCCTTGTCTTCAGAGAAAAGCTAGAATAGCTTTTTATACCCCAGACATTAATAGGGTTAATACTCGTTAACATTGAAGTACATCATGATCAAGGGAAGGGGAAAAAAAAGAGGTATTTTTAGTAGCTGAACCATGTTTATTTCTCCCAATTTAAAATAATCATGGTGATATTCAGACTTCTGCTGATGTGTACCATGAGCTTGTCTAACTTCTCTTCTCTACTGGGCTCTTACAAAAAATTTATAGAAATTTATAAAATACAAATGGCTGGGCTGTACTGTACCAGACCTCAGCTGCCATTTGTATTTTCTAAAAAAAAAAAAAAAAACCCCACATTCGTAAGAGCATGATATATATTTCACGTGTATCACTTTGTATAAATCCAACAAAATTTTACGTTTTAAATACAATACATGTTGTGCCTTAGAGGAACGCCACAGCTCTCTGCAGCTGTGTGGGGAAGCAGCCCCCAATGCCTCCCTCCGCAGGGCTGGGGTCAGCGGAGCCCAGGGTGCCTGGCTCCCTCCTGCGCAGCTGGGCTGGGGCAGGGGGAGGAGGAAGAGGAGGAAGGCTCCTGGGGGACGCTTCCATGCAGCAGCCAAGAGCAGCGAAGGCCCCTTCCTCCTCTTCCTGGGAGGTGGAGGTTGAAAAAACAGGCTTTCTGGCTTTGGGGGAGCAACAGAAATCTGTGTGTTGGACTTGTTGAAAGGCATGTTATTAATAAAGATCTGTTCCTCCCAGGAAAAATGCTTAATTGAATAATTGAAGCAATTTCATGTCTTCCCTCATTTGTAGGCCCTGCATATAATTAATACAATTCCAAGTAACAGATGGCAAGTGCTCAGCGACTGTATATGCGACGTGCGCTACGGTGGCACTCTGCAGATAATGCCCTGTGTACAGCCGCTGCGCTGCGGGCTCGCTTGGACTCTGCTGTTGTGAAAACAGGATTGCGGGCAGAGGATGCGCAGGCGGGAGTGGACTGACTCGGGATTTATCTGCCCTTTACTTGTGCTGCGTGTTTGCGCGCAGCAGTTCGCGAGAGCCAGGTCTCTCACCTGACAGCGCCCAGCACGCTGCTGAGGTGGGTGGGTGCGGGTGCTGGTGCACGGGGCTCACTGCCAGCGTCAGCCCGGTAATGCTCGGCCCGTCTCCCACTCACTGCCCCCCGTACCACAGCCCCTCTCTCCTCTGCTGGGTGCCGGTCACCGCGATGCAGCGGGTTTTTCTGACTTGTCAAACCTCCTGTTTACTCTTTGACATCCCGAAGAATATTCCCATGTTCTGCTTTGCTCACGGGGATGAATCCTGAGTGGGATAAACATCCCCTGCTCAAAGGGCTCTGCAGGCAAGACACTGCCTTTCATTCAAGGTCAACCCCAGTGAGTGAAATGCAACTACACCGTAATAAACCATTAAATATGCCTGACTCATTTAATAGCCCTCAGTCCACTATAAATTGACTAATGGGCATTTAATGATAACAAACGTGCCTGACTCCAGTTCTATTTCTTCTTTAAAGCCCACAGGTTGCTGAGGAACCCAATGAATTTGGCAGTGCGATGTTGATTTACGGCTGGAGTCTGCCCTTGTTTCCCAGTCTAGTGCTCTGTTTTTCTGCAGAATGGGGATTGCTGGGTCTGGGAGGAATTTCCCTCCTGCCAGGTCACTATGGACATGTGGTTGGAGAAGCCTGGACGTGATCAGGACACAAGCCACCAGCTTTGCCCTCTTGCAGCCTCTGGGGATCTCATAGTGTGGGATGAAGAGCTGTGCCCTCTCCCTCCTCACACCTCGGGAAGTGGGGCCGGGGTCTCCACCTCACTGGATGCTGCAGCCCACACTGGGCTGGTGCTTTGCAGAGTGCTGGCCGGGCAGGACAAGAGCCTGGCACCGCTGGCCCTGTGACTGATGGTGAGATTTGCACCTTGTCCAGCCATGAGCGCTCCAGGTGAGCTCCTTCAGCAGAGCCCCGTGTTCGGCGGAGCTTGCGGTGCAGCGCGGGGCAGAGCTCCTCCCCAGGCAGTTTCCAAACGGTCTCTGAGAAGGGGAAGTGTTTGTTTGCCTCTCGCCTCGGCTCGGCACACATTTTGCAGTACCTTCCTCCCACGAAAGCTGCTCCCGCGTCCCGCTCAGCCAAACAGATCGCTGCTGTGCCCTGACTCATCAGTGACCGAACCGTACGCAAACGAGGCTGAGCGCTGATGCTTCGCCGCGCTCCAGGGATCCCGAGCTGCTCGCCAAGGTGTGGTCCAGGAGCGCTGGCCGAGAGGTCGCCCAGCCGCGGCGATGGTAAGGTGTCCTCGTGCCTGAGAGCCAGCGGCCAGACCGCTCCGCTGCTCCTCTGCCGAGACCGCTTCTGAATGAATCCTGTGCTTGCTTTACCCTGATTGCTTGCTTTAAAATTAATTAATGGGTTTTTCTCTAACCAGTACCTAAATCAACATGTCTGTCGATACAGCAATGTTTTAATTATTTGTATTTTGAGTGCTGATGTTAGTGCAGTGCTCTCTAGTCGTGGCATCTCGCTGAAGCGCTGAGTTTCTTCCCAGGGGCAGCGCGAGGCTGCTCCGAGCAGGGCGCGTTCGTGGCTGTGCCACTTGTGTCCCGCAGCGCACGGCGTAAGCGTAGCTGTTTGCTGGATGTAACTTTATCAGGTTTTGTATATGCCGTACTTTATTCTGCCTCGTGATGTACCTTTAAAATAAGATCCGGTGCTCTGAGAGCAGAGACCTAGCAACAAGTTCCAGACACCAGAACGACTGAGAACACCGACAGTAATGCCATGATTTGTGGAGGGGGTCTGCAGCAGGTTTTGTGGCAGTCAGGTTGCTGCTCTTTCAGAGCTTAGGCTTAGCTTGATTTCAGTTTCAATCTATATCAGATTTTCCCCACCTTTTGTTTTCCCCTGCTTTCTGGTTGTTTTGCTGATGTTCTGACCGAGGGCTCTCGCTAAAAGCCATCTCGTGCTGGCGGGTCCCCTGCGGGTGGGTGCGGGTGTGTTTGCTGGGGAGGGAGAGAAGTGAGCGCGAGAGAGCCTGCGCTGTTTCTTCCCCTGGAGCACAAAGTGAGTTACTGACCAGCCTTCAGAAAGAAAACATTTCTCTGCAGGCAAACTCGCGCTTGGTGCAGCTCCTTAGAAAGCGTCGCTCCTTACAGAGCTCTGACCGCGCTGCTGGTGTCCCCGCTGGAAGGGAAGCTCTCTGGAGCCGCAGGGCAGGAGGGATGGCAGGATGCTGGCTGCCCCGCTGCTGCAAACAGCCCAGCACTCTCCCGGCGGGACACAGCCCCTGCTCCCACTGTACCGTGGGGCTGGGCTCGGGGCCCTCCGCGTACACTGGGGTGAGCTCGGGGGGGCTTTGAGCTGTGGGTGTATGAATCGTACACAGTGTTCTTGCTTCTTAGGAAGTCAATAACAGAAGTGACTTAAAGTTTGTGAATATGGCTTCAAAGGCGCTTTATCCTGAACCTGTCTGTGCTGTCCCCTTGACTACAATCGCTTTCGTATCAATGAGACTTTTCATATCAACGAGTCATAGCTGAACCTTCCCTTCTTGAAAGGGCTTTGTGTAGGAAGCCGAGAAGCCTCTTGTAAAGCCCTAGGAGCAGTGATGCCCCATGTCCGCGGAAAGGGCTCCGGCATGCCTGCCGTGATGCACAGGATGCGCGCTTCATCCTCACTTCTGTTGCCGAGCTACCAGCAAAACTGTACAAAGTGCGTGACGGAGGGTGTGATTAGCCTAACACACGCATTCTCCCCTGACTTCGTAATGAATTCTGAGTAACACTCTGAGCATGGTCATGTTGCTGTTAATGAGCTCATCCTTTATCAGTCTTGACAGCAGACTTCTGCTTTAGTGATGAGCGAGGGGAGCGTAGGACCAGAGTTGGGTAAGAGGGAGGAAGATGACTCCCAGCAAGGGCTGTGCCAAAGTGGTAACAGGCGAGTTTCGCTTTGCCGGGCTCTGGCAGGGCCCTGGGTTTGGCCAAGGGGCAGCTGGCACCTTGCGGCAGGTGATGCTCTCACCTCAAAATCCTCACACAGGTTTTTGCTCGCGCAGGTTTTCATCTTGCTCGTAACTCTGGTCAATAGCTGGAAGTAGAAATGTTGGGTGTATAAGGGATATTCTTTGAGTTCGGGTAGCTCACTGTATAAGCGGTAAGCAAACAGCACGCTATATCCACCTGTTAGAGCAACAATATAAAAATAGCCATGCAACGAGCTCTTACTCATCTTTGGTGTTTATTCTTTTTCCTTTTGGCTTTCCAGGCTTTGAACGAGACATGCGACTCTTGGCTGATGAAGAGAGTCCTGGAAAAGTATTATCTTTCTACCATCTACAGCCTTGAGTTCATTTTAGGCTTCATTGGAAACACCATTGTTGTGCTTGGCTACATTTTCTGCCTGAGAAACTGGAAAAGTGGGAACATCTACCTGTTCAATTTATCATTATCAGATTTATTATTTCTGTGTACTCTTCCAATACTCGTGAACAGCTACTCCAAAGATCAGTGGACGAAGACGAGTGCCTTGTGCCTCAGCAACAGGTTCCTTTTGCATGCAAACCTGTACAGCAGCATCCTTTTCCTCACCGTTATCAGCATCGACCGATACATGCTCATAAAACATCCTTTCAGAGAACATTTTCTACAGAAGAGGAGAACGGCCCTTATCGTGTCCGTTGCCCTGTGGATCGGGGTGATACTGGAACTGCTGCCCTTGGTGTATTTCCTGGAGCCTGTAACACCTGCCAATAATTACACGTGTCTTGATTACGCGAGCTCTGGACACCCCATGAAAAACCTCATCTATAGCATGTTCCTGACTGTCTTTGGGTTCCTTATCCCGCTCATGATCATGTGCTGCTTCTATGTGAAGATGGTTCTTTTTCTTAAAAACAGGAGCGAGCAGCTCAACTCTTCCCTGATGCTTGAAAGACCCCTGACGTTGGTTGTCCTCACGGTGGTTATCTTCTCGTTGCTCTTTACTCCCTATCATATCATGCGCAATGTCCGAATTGCTTCCCAAATACCAGCCTTGAGCGTATCCAAGTGCACGCAGGACATCATCGATGCCATTTACATCGTCACGAGACCCATTGCGTTTTTGAATAGTGCCATTAATCCTGTTTTTTATTTTTTAATGGGTGACCACTTCAGAGAGATGCTGATGGCAAAACTAAGGCAGCTCTTGAGCAGGTTGACAACCACTGGCAAATGAGCGAGGGAGATGACCTGTTGTAGTGGGAGATAGCTCTCTTAGGGAGAGTGTTCACAAATGTACAGTGCCATTTTTTTTTTAGACAACTTTGTGCTTTAGAATAGGTATGAGCTGATTGTGTTCCTCTAAATGCGCTCATTGTACAGGAGACCTCCTTCTGCTAGCCTGGCGCCAGCAAACCCAAAGTGATGCTCGCTCATGGCAGTACAGCAGGAAGCCAAGCCCTCATAGCAGGATATGCTGCAGCCTGTTAACATCGTCAATAAAAGATCATTGCAGTAGTTCTTGGAGGGAAAACATGCTGCTTTGAGGGCTGCTTTGTGATCCTTAATCGATGCTGGACCAGACCTAGGCTTGGATAAAACGTGCTGGGACACTAATTCATGTGGTCAGCACAAAGCTGAGTCTTTATACAAGTGTTTGCAAACTCTGCATCTCCTGGGTGGTTCACCTTTCCCAGTAAATAACTGGGGCTGTTTCCATTTCCAGCTGGAATTGGCAAGGGCTGGCATCTTGGATGTGGCAAAGAAAAGAGGCTATGGAAACAGCTGGGCAGAAGGCTGAGGCAGTGGCTGGGCTGCAGTTTTTGGTTGTAGTGCATGCAACGAGCCCAGAACACTCCAACGGTTTGCTGCTGGTCTTGCAGGTGTTCCGTGGAAGCACTGAGCCAGCAAAGATGTGTATGTGCAGGCAGGTTCTCTCGCACTTTCATGTTAAAGCCAGATTCAGCTTGCAGAAGTAAAACTAAGCAAACCTATTGCTTTAGTTCTTAACTGCCATTTGCCTTCATGTGTCACTGGGACAGCTATGCAAGCTCATACAGGCAGTTTCGCTGTCACTTTTCAAATTACGGATTTACCGAACTTTAATGTGAACAGGAGCTAAAGAGGAGCCGGTTCTCTGCCTAGGACACCTGCAGTCATTGCTGCAGCAGAACCCACTCTCCAATTGACTGACCTGACTCCAAATGCCAATCACTCCAATTGAAGTGATCGGCTCAGGTGAGCTTGGGCTCGGGACGGGCCCACTGAGAACGGTGCGGGCTCCCTCCTCCGCCTGCCTTCCACCTGGTGATGGAGCGAGCACTGCCCACTGGCTCGCTGCGACCTGAGGCGCCGAGAAAGGACAGCCCGGCGCGTTTGCCAGACAGCCGCAGGTCTGCTCTCTGGTGCTCTGTTCATTCACAATATGCCAAACTGTTTCACTGATACCTACCTGCCTGATAATAAACGGTGTTCTGTCCAAAAAAAAAAAAGCACCTTGTTTGTGTTGAGCATTTTGGTTTAGATGCTATTCTCTTTCATGTCCATGAAGCCACTGCACTGCCTTTCTGCTGGTAACAGTAAGACCTTAAAAGTTGCCTCACACAAATTCCTGCGCCAGCTGTTCCCCTGGGGTGGCCACCGCGGGGATCCCTGCGCTCGGGCTGCTGCTGCGGGAAGGATTCTGCTGTTGCTTGGCGTGAGCATCTCCAGCACCGCTGCCCGAGAAGTTTCCCAAGATGATGATAAATATACCTCTCCTGTGCTGGGCTGGTGAGCGCTGACCACAGGTCTGGAGAAAAATGTGCGTAAATCCTCATTTTCTTCCCTCTGTTTGCTTTGTAACAGATCTTTATGCATAAGTCGCTAAGTCACTATGTTGGTGGTGGAAAAAAGATCCATCATGCATGTGTGGCAGCAGGGCCCGGGACTGATAAGGCTGTGCTTGAGCTTCCGTTACAAATAGCTCCTGTTTTTCAAGGACCCTTGTACGCGGCACCAAGAGGCAGTAATCCAGCTGGATGTGGCATTGCACATGTTCAGCCCGGTATGAATGGAGCTGAGAGCAGAATTTCCAAAAGTGAGCCAAATACTCCTTTTTTTAAAGTTGGAGCCTAATGCATGAAAGGAATTTTCTTGCAGGGAAAGCACCACACAGCAGTAAATATGAAGCTGAAGCACCTTTAGAAGACTTACCTTTGCCTTTTGCAGTGGTCAGAGCAGGGCTTCTCAAAGACATGTTTATTTTCTAAAACTGTAGCTATCCTGTATCAGCTCGGGGGCTTCTTTTTCTTGTGAATGGGCTTACATGGGGCGCAAGAGGAGCTGGGTTTTGGTTTTCTAGATATGTACATAATTCTATAGCAGAAGTGGAAAGGCCACGTACACTCCGCCTGGACGTGATATTTATATTTAATTTTTTGCCCCCAGCAGAGGTTTGCGGTTGGTTGTTGACTCACACACCTCGCTCTGTACGTGCTTTCACTGCTGTCATCCATCCTGGGCATGAGAGAGAATGTGAAAAGAGGAATTTTGCACAGACCCACTTTCTGCTTAGCCTGATTTCTTATGTGAGTCTTGGGTAGGAATCTGCCAAACCCAACGCAATGCTTGTTGCTCGACGACGCCGTGTGTTGCGCCTCCTGCTCACCTCGCAGTTACTTGTGGGGTCAGTGTCACAGAGCGGTGACTGTTCCCAGCACTGGAGCACCGTGCTCAGGTCCCTTTGCGGTCCATAGTGTCCCTGGGTTTGCTCAGGTGGCTCCTTGGCGAGCGGCTCGCTGTGGTTGCCGGTGCCCCCGGCCCGGCGGAGGCTGTGCCCGTTGTGGGTGGTTTGCCAGGCCTCCTTCCTTCTCGGTAGCAGAGCTTCTCTTCTGGCAATTGCCACTGTCTTCACGGCCTGTGGAAACATCTTTCTCCACCTTTTGATGTCACGGGGCAGTTTTGTGATACCAGCCTCCCTTTTCTCCTCTGCGTGACCGCCGTATGTGCTGGGTGGTGGGGTGGCGGTGACCCCCTGTTGTGCAAGTGCCGGTTCGGTGCCCACAGCTCGGCTGCGGATGGGGAAGCGAAGGGAAGGGGCTGCTGCGCACTCGTTCAGGGCCTGTGATGAAGGCCGGGCAGGAAGGAAGAAGGCAGATAATAAATGAACCTCTGCCTGCCAGCCGTTTTCCAGAAAACAGCTTGTGCAACACCCAGCCCGTGTGGTGCTGCAGCTCGGCAGCCGGGCAGACAAAGGCACTGGCCATTTGAAAGTGTCTGTTTGATGAGGCCTGTATGAGTGCAATGGTAAACCACAGCCTGCTTTTCGTGATCTTCGAAAACCTGCCTCTGCCCTGTCAGAGAGCAGGAGCTTGGGGGCGTGCAGCTGGCCCTGCCCGACGCTCGCCCCAGCTCATTCCTGCCCACGGGTAGGTATGGGGTGCTCCGAGGTGGGCATGGACATGGGATGCTCCAAGGTGAGCACGGGATGCTCCAAGGTGGGCACGGACACAGGATACTCTGAGGTGGACACAGGATGCTTCGAGGCAGGCATGGACATGGGATGTTCCAAAGTGGACACAGGGTGCTCTAAGGCAGGCACAGACATGGAATGCTCTGACATGGACACAGGATGCTCTGAGGTAGGCACGGACATGGGATGCTCCAAGGTGGGCATGGGGTGCTCCGAGGCAGGCACAGCCACCACAGCCAAGGCAGGAGGATGTGGTTGTCATGGCGTTATTGAAGCAAGGTCTGGTTTCCTGTCAGCACGCATGGGCAACAGTTCTGTTACTGCCAGGGAGGTGACTCTGGGCTCTTCCTGTAAATTAGGAAGAAACTTACAGTTTTGCTTTTAGGTCTTTTAGCACAGAAATGGTTGTGCAGAAGCTCACGTTGCTTTGACATGTGGAAGGTCTGGGCTAAGACGTTCTCCTCGAGGCTGGGTTTGCTGGCAGAGGAGATGCTGCCAGCCCAACAACACCCAGGTGTCACTGCCCCGATCCTGCCAGGGTCTGGCCAGGCTCTGGCTCCGCTGTCCTACCCCGGCTGGGATGAGGCCATTCCCAGCCCAGTGACAGGCCTGGAGCCGCGGGCATGCTGGCTGCCACTGCCCCCTCCCCACCATGAGACACATCTGTACAGCACGTGGCATCCCACATCCGCTGATCGATGGCCGGGAGGTGATTTTTCTTCATAAACAATGTGTAGTGACAGTAGTATGGATTAATACGCTGAATTATTTGTTTTGCAGTGTCCATGTTGGTGAGCAGGGTCATCTGCTCCTTATTAAGTGTGCTGAGTCGCTAAGGATGCCTCCCTGTGTACACACCGCTGTCGCATCTACCTGCATGGCTCTTCCCCGTCGGCCTGGTGCCCAGCAAGAGATCGTCTCTAAATAGGTGCTCTTTGGGTTAATATATACTCTGTGTCCAGCACAAAAAGTACAAAGCTAGACACCAGTGCCTGCGCCACTGAGAGCCCAGCACTGCTTAACAGAGCTCCCATACCTTACATCAACTGATTTTTATAATAGTGATGCTGCTATTTTCTTAGTATGTGTGCTGATTGTATCACAGCACATGAAATTTTAAGACAGAGGCTAGCTAATTAGAAAATGGGTTACTAATTCATTCAGCTGAAGTTCTGAAGGACTGCAATAGCTTTAACTTAATCAGGAACAGGCTGGCAGCTGTTCAGCTCTTTTTTGTTTTTATGCAATTAAACTGCAAAAATAATACTTCAAAAATCATACCCACAATCTCTGTGAAGTGGTAGCACCCAGCTGCTCTCCGTGATGCGGGGACAGCACGGCTGTTCCCGTGCGGGGTCTGAGGGCTGTGGGGAGCAGGGCCGGGCTCAGCTGGGAGCAGGCTCCATGCCCTGCGTTTCCCCTCTGGACCCAGGTCTTGCAGCCCAACCCCAACAGGCTCACACTTCCCACAAACGAGCGGGATTTGGAGCTGCGGAACAAGAAACCAGACATATTTGCATGCCCGGAGTAAGCACAAACCGCTCGGAGCGCTCACTTCCCTCCTAAAAGGGAGGATGAGCCCTGGAGCTGGCACCTTCTTCGGCTGTGCTTGGCGTCTTTCCCGCGTCTGCCAAGCAGCCTTGGAGGCAGAGCTGGCACAGGCAGCTGTCTTGGCTGTAACATGGCTGCAGGCTGTATCTGCCTCTCTAAACGGCGCGCTGAAATCTCCAAAACCCCTTGGAGACTCGGGATCAGAAATCCCAATGCTTTTGAAAGCTGTCGTCTTCCACAGCACTGCCCGTTACCAGCTCTGCAGCACTTATGGGTCCAGGAAGTAGGTAAAACCAACATCTGAGACTTCTCATGGCAGATACTGTTTCCCATGTCACAAATTTTTGCCAAAATTCCACACTGCTGGCGGTAGGTTTATATCTCGTGTTTCCCTCTTTGTAACGGCCCCAGTGCGGATGCTGTACTCCAGCAGCAGGGCTTGTGGGCCACCCCAGATGCAGGGAGAGCAACTTAGATTTTATTGACTAGTTATGCTAAGACTAGCTGTTATTTGATCCCAGGAAATATTTTCTATTCAATAATATAAAAATACGTAATATCATAGGATCAGGGTAGAAGGGACCACTGGTGACTGTCTAACCCAGCCTCCCGCTCAAAGCGGGCAGCTGTGAGCCCGGACCAGGACAGCACAGCAGCTGTGCGTGGCCGGTCCATCTCCCTCTGTGTGAAGAATTAGATAAAAAACAGATACAAAGGTATAAAAGAGGTATAACGAGATATAGCCAAAATAAAAATCCCTGTTATTTATCTAATTAAGTTTTAGAACAGATCTGTCCAGAAGAGAAGAAGACAATGAATTATAAACCCCGAGCCGTACAGGCCAGCTCCTTCTAGGAGGAAAATTTAGCAGCAGACATTCACGCTACGTCCATCGCAGGCGTCGGAGCGCTTAGGAGTGGGGAAGAGACGGCAGCGAGCATCTCAAGCTGCAGATAGACAGCGAAGCCGCGTGGTACGAAAGCTCTGCCCACACACTGGAGCACGGAGCTTTGTGCTGCTTGTGCCTGAACCGGGTCGAGGATGAGCCCGTGCCCCAGCTCAAACTTGGGCGTGCAAAACCCGAGCTCCTCGCGAGCGGGAGCCGAGCAATTCGTGCTCTCCTGTGGCTGAAAGGCAGCACTGCACGGCTGGCTGGGGCTCGGCGAAAGGAGAAATGGGAGCTTAGCCATCTCCTAGGAACCCACTTTCTGAGTCTGGTTTTGTCCTGATTACATGATATTGATTAACCCAGCAAATGGATTTTAATCTTTTCGCTAATTCTCAACAGTGACATCTGCAGCCCCTGCCTTGCCCAGCCTGCGGTGACTCGTGGCACGCTCATCTCCGCTGTCGCCTTGAGCTCACTGCTCAGCTTCCCGACCCCGCTGCAGCCGTCACGAAATCCTGGGAGCTCCCAGACAGAGCCCAGGCCCCGGGTGATTTTGAGACCTGTTGGGCTCTGGTCCATTTCACCTTCCGAGACAATTCAGGTTTGTACCTTCGATTTGATGGCAGTCTCTAAAATCCCCTCCTACTTCCATTTCCCCAGACTAATTAGTGAAAATTCTGATTGTTACACATTTTATTTCTGTGGTGCTTCTGGTATGACAATTAAAAATAGCAAAAGTGTGATAAAAAAGGATTCCTTATAGAAATTATCTCAAAAATGAATAAATAGTCTGTAGCATCTTGCTAGAAAAACATGAAAGCTTCTCTCCAAAATGGCTAATATTCCAGAGAACTGTTCTCTTCCCTCTGCAGATGTACCCATTTGGCTTTTCAGGGGCAGCTCTCGGGGCCTTTGCATGAACTAGTCACGTCTCACTTCTTGGGCCAAATGTGTAACTGGAAAACCATCCTAAGGTAACAGCGCTGCTCCCCCTGCCCCGCATGCCTCACTGGTTTCAGCTCTACCACCCCTCAGGGGCTTTTGGCTGTTTTGTGTGTCCTAGGTGACATCAAGACAAAAAAAACCTCCATGTTCAAGTTATGTATGCGTGCTCCTCTCTGCTTAACTCTTCTGAGCGGTGTACAGACAAACGTAAATTAAAAAGACCCCCGAGGCACAAGCTCTCCTGAGGGCTGCATCTCCCCTCGGCCGGGCGAAGCAGGGCTGAGCCGGGGTGCGGGTGTGGGGTGAGCGCCATGGGCTGTCAGCGTGGGTCCTGCCTGGGCAGTGCCATGCGATGCCCCGTCACCGCTGTGGCCATGGCCCAACGCTGGCCCGAGCACCCAGTGCCATCCCACCCCAGCCGTCTCACGCCCCGCTCAGGATGCGGCACCAGCACAGGCTGGACGTGGGCACACTGGGCTTCGGTTCGGGTCCAGCTGGGGCTGTCTTGGTTTCATTTTGTTTTGTCTTCCTTCATTTTGGGTGGGGACAGAAAAGTCAGCCTCCAGAAGAACAGGAATTCAGCTGTGAGTCAGGCTGAAAACAGTCCAAGTATGTTTTAGTGGTGGTAAGTGATCTAAAAATAAATGTTCCTTGCGATGGGCAGTGCTGGGTATGGCAAGGGTCGCGTTGCAGCCCTCTGCTCCCCCCGGCAAACCCAGAAGCCAAGATATTGGGGGACTCAGCCTCTGGCTTTAGGCGCCTGATGCTCCACTCTGACAGAGGGAGAGTCGCTTTCCAGGAGACGTCCGGTTTTAGGGGAAGGAGCCATGGGAGCAGGACTTGCCTTTTGAGGGAAATCGCAGCTCGGCTCCAAACCCGCCCATCAGAGCAGCGGGCTGAAAAATGCACGAGCGTATTTTTTATTAATCCAAAACCCAAGCAACCCTCAGCTCCTCTGCAGCTCGGAATACGTGAAATGTCCTGCAGTGGTTTTTTTCTGACATCTAGAGGGAGTTTCCAGGATTTGCCATTGTGCCCATGGCCTCTTGCCCCATCACTGCCCAGGCAGGGCTGCTCTCCGGCACGCAGTGTCGGGGCCGGGAACCCCGCTCTGTTCCATGACGGCTCTCCGGCACTGCTCTGTGCCAAAGCCGCTTCTGCTCTGCATTATTTGAATAATTATTTATAAGAATGTCTTTCCAGAAGAACAGGATTGCCCACAGGCTGTGGATTTAGCGCTGTGCCACGCGAAGCCTGGCTGCCTGCAAAGTCAGGAGAAACTCCTGGAAGCTGGAAGTGGGTCCCCCGCTCCGCTGCAGTGTAACGGGGCAGGCTTGCGCCAGGCTCCCATCACCGCGCGCCCTTCATGTGAAAGCTCGTGCCGGCGCGCTCCTGACGGCACAGCTGGGCAACCTCAGCTTTTTAACTGTCCTTGATAGTGGCAGAGATATTAATTCAGCCGATTATTGCTAGTTTTCAATTTGGTTTCCACTTTCTAAAAATATTTCAGCAAGCGACGGGCGACATAGGGGTCTGACCTACACCCTGGGGACAGGACGTGGCAGGGGACTGCTGTCACGGGCGAGGTGGCTGCTGGACTGGTCTTAATGCTTTTTACTTTTCCGTGTCTTCTCTTGGTTCTGATCCACCTCAGCGAAGCCAAACATTAACCGCTGCTCGTGCTGTCCGTTCCTGCACTCTTACTTCACTTCCTGACAGCGTCACGCAAGAATTGCAGGATGGAAACTCTCATGACTAACCTGCCAGCTGAAATAATTAAGTAATTTGATAAATAAAAGCTATTCAGCAGCTTGCATACTGACTCTTGAAATAAATTCTGCGCTCTCAGCTACTGTAAGGCTTGGTCTTACCAATTTCTTTCCTCCCCAGAGACTTGCTTTGTTTTGGTGAGTGCTGTGAGAGGCAGGCAGCACGTCCTGCCTGCTGCTGGCCCAGTTCGTTCTTTCTGATGGGAAAGACCATGATGGTACCTTGCACTGCCCAGCTTTCCAAACAGCCACAGGCGACGTGCCTGCCCAGGCAAGGACATGCTGGGGCAGGGGGCCAGGGAGTGTCCCATGGGCCGGGCGAGGGGCTGGGGGGAATGGATCCCATCTGAGCCAGGAGCTCCCCACCCACAGGTGTGGCAGCTCAGTGGGGATTAAATAGGAGCTGTGATGCTGGGCACCTGCCTGCACAGGACCCCTGGCCTGATGCCACCTGCGAGCTGTGGGTGGGAGCACGTGAAGAAAGAGCTGGCTGAAGAGGTAAGAGTGAGATCACTCTTCTCCAATGTTTTTTTCTGACTAAATAATGAACTGCAGCAGAAAATTTCATTGCAGAGCATGGCATCTCTTGGGAAAGCCTTGTCAGATGACCTGCAGGAGAGGCGAAGCTGGCAGAGTGCTTTGTGTGTGGCTGGGTTGTGGGGTGAGCCGTCAGGTGGAAACGAGTTACTACAGAGAGCGGACCAGGTTGGATTATCCAGCAGTGGAAACACACATTCAGTGTTCATGCAGCAATGTGAAGGGGAACAGGTCTTTGTTAAGACACTCTCCGTGACACAGGCAGAGGATTGTGAAATGGAAGCAAAAGTGGGATTGGCATGCAGGGCCCGTGGCCTGCCTGCATGACAGCTCAGGATGCTCCTTCAGAGGCATCCTCTCCTTAGTGTCGTCCTGAGGCAAACGTGATGGAAACCATAAGGCAGTCAATCTTCCACTGCTACATCAGAGCATTAACCAACTTTAAATGAAATGGCCTTGCGGTGGTGGAAAAGGACTGGAGACCGAGGGTCCCTGCTAGCTGGCCTGCGCCTTCCAGCAGCCGAACACCAGTGAGGAACGTCGGAAATGCCAGCTCAGCAAAGAGGTCGATTATGTGCTGAGTGCTTGGCTGCTGCTGGGATGTGGAGAGGCTGAAGCGGCTGTGCTCGTGCAGCTTTTGGGGATGTAAAAGATTCAACACTGAGTAATGTCGAAAGGGCACCTGAAGCACTTTTTCCTTGGGAAATTATAACTCCTTATAAGAGGGACCAGGATGAATTAAGCTTCTATGTATGTTTGGTGCAGATTTCTCCACTCTTAATTTAGGAAGAAAAGAATGTTTAAGTTGAGTTCTTGTTGAAGAGTTGGGGCTTTTTTTCCTTGTGCCGGATAAGACACTGAAACCTGCTGTTTCTTTCTGTAGCATTTTGTTGTAGTATGGAATACAAACTGAGACCTCAGAGATGTAGTCCTTCCAAGATATAAGTGCCATAGAAAAGTTACCCCCACGTGCGTTTGCCCAGGCATCTGAGCGGCCCCGCGATGGCAGCTGATAGCGTCCGGGACAGCGCAGCGCGTGCCGCAGTTCCAGTAGCGGCGCTGGGGCTGTCTGCAGGCACCCGGGCTCCGGAGCAGTGCGTCCCAGGGCCCCGCAGCTGCGGGATGTGGTGGGCATCCAGGCTGCCGGTGCTGCCCATGTTCTCAAACCAATGTGAATTGGCAATACAAGATTGAGACATAGATATGTTTTCAGGATATTTCAGTGTCGTGCCTTCCTTTGCCTCTGTCAGAAGAGTACCTGGGAAAACCGTGCCCAGATGGTGCTGGCAGAAGAAAAGGCTTTGTGCACAGGATGCAAGTCTCAGGTGTAAAACTGAGCTCAACTGCGTTTTGGCTGAAAATGCTTGAAATGGAACATAAATGCCAAAATTAGTAAATTAATCATTGATCTATTCATGTATTGGCTCTTCCATGATTTATTGTCTTACGCTGGTTAAGAACATCCTTGGCTATTGACCGTTCTTTTCTTTTTAGTGATGTGTCATGAGTTTATTTTAAAACACTGGCTTTTTCCTCTTGCAGCATCTCTCAGTAAGCATCTGAGAAGATGACAGAGTTGCTCTATTACACCCATGTTGCGCAGCTGCGCAGGCTGAAGGAACGCCCCCACGGCCGCAACAGCGGTGCCAGTACTGACCTCGGCTGCAGCTCTTGCAGTGTCAGCCCCAGTTTCCCCACTGGTTGCTTTCCAGCTGCCTCCAAGCCTCCTCACCCGCAGCCGTTGCAGAACAGGCAGTGCCCGCGCCACGCGGTGCGCGACTGGCTGGGCGTCCTCCTCCGGCGCTGCAGCGAGCCGAGATCGGAGCCTGGGAGGGGGCGCAGAGGTTGCGATAATGGCTCTAGGAAAATGATGTGTCTAATAAGAAACTGTCACCAGGCTGAGTGGTGGTGAGATGACAGCTTCTTGGGAAGATGCTGTGGAGGACGCAGAGAGGGAGAGTAGACAGGAGTATCTATTTCAGTGGATTCACTTTGACTGTGAGGAATCACTTTACAAACATCTGTCCTGGGACACATTCAAATATTTAGAGTGATTCATCTGAGTGGAGTGAATGATGCTGAGTGTGCTCTTGAGCTTGACGCTCGCCTCTCCTCTTCCTTCAGACAGCGCTTTCCCTCGAGCCCGGTGCCAGGAGCTGCTGCCCCAGGGTGAGGACATGTTTCGCCGCAGGACTGTGGTAATGAGAGCCTGGGGCTGAAGCACAGCTCCCAAACGTGGCTTCACTCGTGCGCCGTCAGTGGTGCCTCCAGTGTGTCAGGTGTAGGCTAGATGGGACATGTGGGTTTAGAACCCGTGTAATTTGCTCCCTGTGTATAGCAACGCACACTGTTTTCTTCTGAGCTTACTTCAGATGGGAGAAGTGGTCGTGGACACAAATTGGGGTTGTTGGGCTTGTCTGACACCGAGTCAGGAAGTGGAAAAACCCATCTTCAATGAGTGCGCAGCTGATGAAATTCTGAAGCAAAACTGAGAAATTAAATACAACCAGGCTAGAAACCCTTGACTGCAAAACACACTCGTGGGCATGTGAGCGTGAGCAATGTTCCTGTTCGTGTGAGCAGGTTGAGCAAATCAAACATGATAACATAACGACCGTTGGTAGGCTCTGAGGGTCGGTGTACACTTGTTACAACTTTTATTGTGAATTTGGGAACACAACAGCGACAGTAACAAAGCAGAGGAGATCCCTAAGCAGGTGGTAAGGGAATAGCACAGGGTAAGGAAAATGTATATGTCACGTACAGGAACTGGTGATGGAGGTCCAGCTCTTGGCTTCTGAGCATTACAGGATGTCCAGAGCATCGCTCCGCGGTCCAGGTAACCTTGGCATTGACCAGTGTTTCTAGGGCGCTGGTACCCCACTTCAACTGCTGACACACCTTCCCCACAACGTTACAGCTTAGGCTAAACTGGCAAAAACATTAGAAATTTTGAAAGTGAGCAGTTTTTCTGTTATTTGCAGAGGCGCTGGTCAAATTGAAAACCTTTAAAAGCAACTGGAGTCCAACAGCATCAGATCTGGTTGGATGAGGTGAGTACTGACACACGTAAGCGTGAAGCCCATTTTATTTCTATATTGTTGAAGGAATTTGCTAATATTCATACCTGAAATTTGGGAACATGTTTCTGTAGATCAACCCTGTGAAGTCTTTTTTTTTTTTTTTTTGCATGGGAAGTAAACTGTGGACATTGACTGTGCTGTCAATGAAGTAACGGCTGCTATGCTGGCGTGCCCCAGAGGAGGGCAGGCTGCAAGGCTATGTTGTAACTGGAAGA
This sequence comes from Ardeotis arabs, assembly GCA_011801015.1. Taxonomy (NCBI): domain Eukaryota; kingdom Metazoa; phylum Chordata; class Aves; order Otidiformes; family Otididae; genus Ardeotis; species Ardeotis arabs. The sequence continues at coordinate 43,767 of JAAGAY010146749.1, read as the reverse complement.
CTGTGATAAAACATGATTTAAAAACCCTTTGTGGTCAATGTGACCTTTAGTATCCCCTGTTATGACCAGTAGTGTTACAGGAGAGATGCTCAGGAGACAGAAAAATGAAGTGGCCCACCAAGCATTTATTAACCAGGTCAATTAACAGCTCCTCCCTGGTGTCATCCCTGCAGTTCTGTGGGTTCGAATACCTGGTGGTAATAAATCGATGTATTTATTTTCCTTCCCTCCAGGCTCTGTGTGCGTGTGCCAGCGCTGGCTGGTCCCCAGCCCTGCGGGGATGTGCAGCATGCGCACTGGTCCCTGCGCCCAGCCTGGGGCTGGCCCGCAACAGGGATCCATTCCCAGGATGCAGGATGTTGGGAGCAGCAGCGTTGGCAGGCGCTGTTAGAGGGACTGGCCAGTTTGGGGCACAGCGGGGGACCCCGAGCCGCGGCTGGAAGCACACCTCTGCCCGCAGTGCCGATGGCGATTACTAGGGCTGACAACTGTGTTGAGACAATTCACAGAGTAGGCTGTGACATAGCGACATACTGCTGCTTTCTACCACCTCCTTCTGTAAATATATACTCGTATCAGATATATTTAAAATATCAATATATATATATAAATATAACTGTATTGTATAATACATATTTAAAATAGATATTACAAAATAATATATATTTTAGTTATATTAAATTGACTCCATCGCCTCGCGGTTGTTCTCCCTCCCCGATTGCAGTCCCCCTCTTTCCTGCCGCTCCCGCCCCGTCGCGCTCCTCCCCGGCCCTGGCTGCTCTCCTTGCGCTGCCTGCCAGGAGGCTCTGTAGGACTCACTCTGGCTGGGCCGGAATTTCTATCGAGTGAATTCCAGTGAAATGCTAAAAGCAGTCATCCCTTTGGGCTGCTGCTTCCACTTTTCCTTTCCTGTTATGCTGCCAATCAATATCACTGATTTATTAGATATCTCCTTTGGTTTCTTCTCTGAAGGATTTTTTTTAATTTTTTTTTTTTAACAACAAATATTGACATGTAATGGCACTGTATCCAGCTTAGAAGATTGTTACTTAGTCATCTCAGGTATGACTAATGGTGATTTGCTGGGATGTTTTCAGAGGGATTTAATAGGGTTGCACATTACAAAGCACGTGGCTGCGTGCTAAGCATTAGGAAGCTATCAGAGGTTTTTCAAAGAAGTTTAGAATTTTTTGGTACAAAATTATGCGTTGTATGTCTTGCAGTGGAAAATACGTACATTGGTATTAAATTTAGTATGAACTTGGGAATAAGAGTACTTTGATATGGCATATCCCTTCCTTCTGCTTTTCCAGCACCCTGGTCTGTGTTTCAGCTGCGTATTCCAATCAATAACTGCTGGGAGGTCTTGCTTTCCTCGTAACACGTGTTTCTGCACGTGGAGCAAGTGGGAGGTAACGCGCAAAAATACTATTCCATAGAGCCGGTTTACCAGTAAAAATACTCAGAACTGTCCCGTGTAAATGCAGGTAGAGATTGCAAGTTTGGCCCAGGCCAGGCCAGTCTGCTGCAGGCAGGGGATGCGGGCGCCTGGCCCCCTGCACATCCCTCCTCCCATCGGCAAACGGTTCACACGCGCCCGTCCCTCACGCGCGCCTGTCCCTCAAATGCACTCTGTCCGTCCTTGGGATGGTGGCCGATGCAAGCTAGCGTTAAACAAATTGGAACTTTCTCTTTTTTCCCTTAAACTGACAAACAACCAGCCCCCCGCCCCGTGCCCTATGTCTCTAATCAGCTAATGGGAAGCTTCCAATTGACGTTTATTTAAATGGTGAACCCCGGGGCTGCTCATCTCATGTTCTCTGTCGAGTAGCTCGTGGCACTTGATGTGTTTACCATTCCTCTAACCAAATAAAGCGATCAGGATGCCTGATTGTTTTTCACTGGCAGGTTTACTAGAGGAAATCCTCCTCCTGAGCGAGTACAATGGCTGGTGATTTCTCCGGGCTGAGCAGCAGCCAGTAAAAACAAATATTATCCTGTTAGAGTACATTCTGCAAAGGCCTGAATTAAAAAGCTTATGCATAAGGTTCAATTACCATAATTTTATATCTAATAATATATTTTTGAGTGGAGAGGAAATACTTTATCATTCTAATTTTTTTTATAGTATGTGGAGAAATTCTGGTTTATGGTGCATTTCAAAAGCAGTATGTTTGCAGGGAATTGTTTAGGTACCAACTACTCTGAGCGATGCTGCTTTGTCTGGTTTGTGTACACAGTTCTGCCACAGGGAAGGAACCTTTTCCTGAAAGGAGAGAGCAATTTATTTTCAGTGCCTATTTGGTTTTCAAGTTGTTTTTTCTTACCTCCTTTTAATTATTTTCTGTGTGTTTTAGGGAGGTCATTATGAAATTACCAACACCACGGCTGGTGGCCCTGTGGCAAGTTTCAGTGTGTCCCCAAGAACTCGGCTCTGCTCAGCCTCGCCTTGTCAGCTGAGCACGGATCCTGGCGGCGCGGTCGCGCTCGCACGAGGGGCGGAAGCTCTGCGGTATGGATCGTGTAGCGGCCACACTCACTGCTGAGCAGGATTTGCGTGTTAATCCCAAAGATATTTTCAGTGACTTTAAGCTTTCTTCATGCAAATTTCAGTAAAGGCGCCTCCAGTTCTGTGGGGCTTTGGACATGAATATAAAGGGAGCGGGAAATAATTCCCTGTGAGAATGGAGCTTGTGATGGCTGTACCATCAGCTTAGCGTCAGTTCGCATGTTAACGTGTGAAGGTTTGGAAGGTGTCTTGTTTTTAAGGTCTGATTTGAAAGATTGTACAGGCAGCTTCCATGCAGGGAAACCAGAGGTGCTGGGAGGGGACTGAAAAAAATTTTTAAATGCCTTTAAAAAATATCAGCAGGCTGTGCTGAAGCCCCATGCCGGTCCGGAGCTCTGCGCTGCCCACGCCGGAGGCCGTGTCTGCTCGGCAAGGCCCACAGCCTGCGAGAGGGCTGCCAATCTGCGCTGAAACTGCGTGAAAGTACCTCAGCTCACAGCCCGCTTGGGATTTAGTGGGGACAGACATGGCCCTCTAGTCCTTAACGCACGGAAAGCCCCTAGAGCTCATGGGACACCCTGGGTGCTGCGCTGGCAGCCCTGGTCTTGGGGTGTTGGGGTTTCTACCATCTCACTGTTGTCTACCGTGACAGAGTATTTTATCAGAGGTTCTCTGCTCGACGCCTGCAGATCTCTTCCCAAACCTTAACGTGCGGCTGTGGGCGCAGCCAGGGACTTGCAGTGAGGTCCCACGGGAGATCCTGCTCCAGGCGTGGGATGGTCAGTGCTGGTTTTGCCTCACCTAGAGAAGTGTCACAAGGCATTTTAGATGGCTTTATTTCCATACAATTACTTTTAACACACAGCTTTTGTTTATGTTTTTAGGATGAGCATTGTGACCCCCACATGCCTGTCCCAGTCCTTGTCCTTGCCTTTGCCTCAGACCGGTTGTGCATCTTTCGTCTCCCTCTCCATCTTGTGCACGGAGCCAGAGTCAGGTGGGCAGATGCTCTCCCCTTTTTTAAATTTTCGTTATTTCCTAGAGTGATTTCAGTAGTATCCTCAAAAAAGCCAGAAATGAATTTCCAGTTACCATCAGAGGTTCATAGAGCCTTTGTTTTCTCCTGAGTACCTTTGGGCATAGTGTTTGGTACAGCTTGGCAAGGGAAGAAATAACATCAGAACTGGCCTTGGCACCAAAATAAATTGAGAGGAACTGAAGTTTAGTAGCAGTTATCCTGTCCTCGTTAACAGTTCCTCTGCTTACTGTGAAATGTATGAGGTTCCAAGGAGTTTTGGTGACTTCTGTTGTATTTATGAAAGCAGATTTTCAAGACCTACTGCCTGTGCAAGGAAGAACCAGCCTGCATGCTGCTTAAAACGATTTTCAGACTCTGCGTAGCACTCAGTATTGCTTTATACAAGGCAAAGATCAAAATACAGACTTAAAGGCTTCCTTTTAGCTACTTTATTTCTATTTTGAACTGTATCAAAGAGAAATCGGCTTTTTAATGAAAGCTGCTGCATACCATGACAGTGATTCAGTCTGTTGTGCAATTATCAGTACATGATTCGGAATTTTCTCAAACAGTGTTCCTTAGCATGAAGTACTTCAACTTGATTCCTTGTGCTGGACTTAAATCTTATTTCTTATTTTAAAGAAGGTTTCTGCTTTATGCCTTTAACAGTCAACCTGTAAATAATTTTTTAAAGGCCTTGCTGTCTGGATGTGCACTTCTTACTTATTTTTGTGTCTTTCTGTAGTTTGACCTTTCGTATCTTTTCTTCTTCATCTCTGTTCCTAAAATGCAGGGTGCAAACAATGATGCCCCCGTGATCCGGGACTCCCCTTCCGCAGAGCGCTTGGGATGTGCTGGTGCTCTGCTGCGGGGCAGAGCCTGCTGCGGGCCAGGCGAACCCGCCCGGCTGAAAATGCCACATTCAGAACCTTGACTTCACGCACAGGCGAGGAATGCACTGTCTGTGACGCTCCCCTACGCTTCATCCACGTTCATCGCTTCGCTGCGGCCGGTGGCCGGCTGTTAGTTAAGCAGCAGTGCGTTACAAATGACCTGGGGTCAGGAGCGGGACATCTGGTTGCCCCTGGAGCGAGCGTCTCGCCACAGCTGGCTGTCTCCTCCTGGCACGCAGCTCTGCGTAGGCTGTGCCGCAACGCGGTGTGGTAGCGCAGGTCTGGAGAGACTTTTTTCAGTATGGTTTTTCAGTACGCTTATGAGCAGAAGGTGAATGGAATGACATCTTGTTTTATATGGAGAAGGTTGAAATTGTTGTAAAAATCAGAAAAATACCAATTTATATTTAAATAAAGTAACGGGAAATTTGCATTCTGCAAATCCTGGATTTTTTACTGTGATGACAGTGCCTGCCGTTAATATGAATCTTACTGTGCTTTCTCCTTGCAGCCGTGGCAGCACCGTAACCAGCCCCACTCCCTGACGAGATCCCTTGTTCAACGTGGGGAGGCGGGCGAGCGGCGGGGCGGGGGCCAGCGTTTGGGTCCGTTTGCAAACAGCAACGCTCTGCGGCAGGAGAGGCTGGGGGCTGACCCCAGCACCGGGGCTCAGCGCGGGGCGGTGTCAGTGGACCCCCACTCTGCTGTGACAGGTCAGTAACATCAAACATGCAATACCTGACTTACCTGTCAGATAGCTACATAAAGGATAAACGTATTGGGTTTTAATATAAAAGTAATTAATTACATTTTAATAGTTTGAATAAGGTAAACTTGCGCTAATCATAACTGCAGATTCAATCACAGAAAGTGTATCTTCAGGAATAAAAAAAACTCTAGTAAAGTAATTTTTACATTCATGCTACAAGTGTTTTTTGTTATTTTATAAAATAAATAGTAAAAACCCAGCTACTCGCATATTTATCTCACTGAGCAAAATGCACTGCCCACTGGCTTTGCCAGATCTCCTGCAATTCAGCCCGCAAGGATTATTAATAGTTTGTGGGAAGCTAAATGTTTAAAAATGTTGCTGAGAACATTACCAAGCAGTGATTAGCTGAACAACAGCAACGCAGCCTGGCTAGCGTTTCTGTCTGTAACAGGAACATCAGGAAATAAGTCTATGCTGATTAAATCCCTGTGCTGATAACGGAACCACCCAGACCCCAGCAGCCGGCCCCGGCCCTCGCCTGGGCACAGGTCCCGGTGTTCCGGTTCCGTCCTCTGCGCTCCGGCCACCCCGGCCGGCTGTGACCAGGCTGGTTGGAAACGCTCCTGCTCATCCTGGCCACCCTGTTCCTGTGAGAAGCCCCTCTTTGCCCCCTCCCAGCCGTTTGCTGGGGCTATTGCTGTGCCTTGCTTTTTGTGGTGGTTGTACAAAGATTTGGTTAATGCCCAGGCCACCACTGCGCGGCACACGGCGCGTCCCGGCGATTCGGCTTTGTGTCCCCTCCGGGATCCCCTGGATCGCTTCGGCGTGCCCATCGTGACTCGCTCCCCAGCTGCTTCTGCGTGCCCCCTGAGTCGCTGCAGACACGCAGGAACTGGGAGACGAAGTCTTTCTGCCGCTACCAAGTTGAATGCAGAACGTGAAGTTCAGCAGTTTCCTGTGCTTAGGAACGAAGGGTTTGCTTTTCTGAAACCCTGCCATGAATTTTGTTGTTTCCTGCAGGATTGGATAAAATCCCAACATAAATAATGTTTAAAACTGCTTACGTATGAGCACGACATCAGCATCCAAAGCCTGTAATTTTTTAATATACTTGTCAGAGCGGGAGAGCGAAAATGTGGGAACGTAAGTCTCGGCGTGTACCTCTGCTCTCTCACTGCCTGTTGGTGTTCTGCTGTGCAGTGACAGGACTGCGTGGCTGCAGTTTGGTATCTACTGTTCAACTTACTCAAATTTTCATCTTTCAGGTAGTTCTGTCCTAACATGGTCATTAATAACAAACCTCTAATGAGGACTGACCCATCCAACGCTCTCCTCTGTTGATACGCAGCCTCAGCTCGTGTGCTTTGAGTTCTCTCTCATTTTTTCATTACACCTTTTCTTCCTTTCTAATTAGTGATCATTCCCAACCGGGAATCTGTCCTGCTCAGCGGCTCAGTGGTGGTGAGCAGGTGCTGGAGGAGCTGGGTGCCGGCACTGCTCTCCCTGCCGCTCCCGCACCACGGCTGCCGCAGAGGGCGGGGGGCGATGCTCTCACGCAGCCCATTTACCGGTTACATAGAAGGCACCGACCCGTGCCACCGGTGCACCCCCAGCTCAAAACCCAGATGTTACTTTTCAAAATGCTCTTTCATCACCGCTCTTTACACGCCTCAGCCATACTGATGCTTACTACTTAAATACAAAGAGTGCAACTTCCAATACTGAGTTAGACAATCCGGCTTGTGTTTATGGAATAAGCTAATCATTAACCCAAGGCACTAGAGATGCTGCCCATGCCCTGTTGTCCCTGTAGCTGGCAGGGATTGCATCGACTGAACCCCACCGAGCGAGCCCTGTGCCGTTGTCACCTCGGCGGGGCGGCAGGCTGGGGACGTGCCGCGCTCTGAAGCATTTCCGGAGCAGGGCCGTGAGCCTGCGCAGCTGGTGACCAGGAGGCTGCTTCTACAAACAGTCGTGCCATGACAGATTGTGGAATTTCTGGGTTTGTGGCAAAGTGAAGGGAATGGTGTGACTTCTGTCTGGTTTCTGTCTGGCTGCCAGGGTTTGTGTTTGTCGCCGCATTCTGGTTAAGTGCTGGGTACGTCAGCCCATTGGTTGTTCTCGAGCAATGTGTGATGACAGAAAAATCCCGGAATTTATTTATTTTTTTTTTTTTCCCCTGACCTGGCCAGACTCAGATCCTAGGTGAGAGGAAGACAGAAGCAATACTTTTGTTGTCTTCCCATTTATTTTGATCTGATACCTTTTAATTTGTGCGTGAAAGGACGAGTCTGGGCACGTGGGGATGAGGGTGGTGTGCAGGGGAAGCTGTCATAAGGAAGCAACGTGCCCTCTTGAGATGTGGTGAACCCAATGCCAACCCCAAAATACTTTATCTGTGTGGGTTAATTCCTCAGACTGGGAAAGTATGTGCTATAAAAATGCTTGTTTGGAGGGCATTTCATAGCAGATGATATGTTTGAAAGCAGATCTCAGCTAGACCCGTGAGAATTAACAGCGTCTTCTAAAGACATGGAGGATGGTGGTTTACCGAAGAGACGGCGAGTCACTTGTGGGGTAAGGCGGTAGGGATCTGCGTGGGAAGGAGAGTGAACTGGAATGCCTTGGAATCTGCATTTGCGATCGGCAGCGACTGACACGTTTCCTCCAGACGTGGGATTTTGCTGTAACTTCTGCACCGGGAGCCAGAGCCACAGCTGAGCCCTGGCGTCTCCGGGACGAGGGCCGTAACTCCCATCACAACGCTGCCGCGCTTCCCTTCAGGCCTGTAACAGCAGGATTAAGTAATGTCTAAATATTTGGTTCCAGCCACAGGTTCCCATTTTCTGCCACGAGCTGTACAGCGTAGAGCACCGTACGCTCACGCAGCCCTGGGCAGGGAGTGCCATGGGACACGGGGATGTGCACGGCTGCGCCGGCCCCTCCGTGGGGGTTTATAGCAGCCCCCCAGTATAACCCACCTCCCACATCCTCCAGATCCCATGGCAGAGAGTTATCGCTCTGCCACCGTCCTCAAGGTTCCACTTCTCCCTTTCTCTGTGATCGGCCGTGGGGCACCCGGGCGTCCCCGTGCCCGCGGCCCTGTCTCCACTCCCTCTCCCAGCAGCACAGCTGATCCGATCAGCAGACGTGCGGCAGGCGGGACGCGCGCAGGCCCTTCGGTGGCCCGCAGTCAGCTGTTTGATTTATGAAACATCTCCAGCAGCGGCCAGAGAGACGCTGCAGCGATTTCGCAGAGCGGTGTTGGCGCTTGGCTCCTGCGCTGCTCCCGGCCCCAGCAGCTCCTGCCCGGCCCGCAGCCGCTCGCCCCGGCTGCAGCCAGCCTTAAAAGGAGAGGAACAGCGTTGCCCTCCCGGCGCGGGATGGCGTGCCGAAGCGGGAGCGAAGCGGCCTTCGGCTTTGCCGGAGCCGGCAGAAGGGGTGTGCAGCGGGGCACGGGTGTACGAGGAGGGGTACCCACCATCGCCAGGCACCTGGCTGGAGCTGGGGCGCCGCTCGCCAGAGCGATGTGCTGCCCTGCTAGGAAATGTAAAAAATAGCATTCTCTTTATTTGGCTGAAAATATGCGGTGCACAGAAAGCCACGTATGCTACACTCGTTATAACGTGATTATTTACGTGTATGTGCAGGCGAACCTTCACTAACTCTCCACGTTCTCATCAAAATGCATTCTGGCTCTGACGTGCCATTTTGGCAGGAGGGGCACTGCGCTCCCCATCGCGGGCTGCCTGGTGTGCAGGACTGCATATGGAGCCGTACCGGGAAGGCCGCCGGTTAGTTTGGAGCCGTCCTGCTACTCTCGTGTGAAAGCGAGCCAGCAACATCAACAGATCTCAGCATTTCGGGGGTAAATCCGGCCAATAACACTCTGGTGAGCTGACGTTAATCAGCTGATGTCGCTGTAACAAATGTCGGGGAAAAAAATGACAGTCGTCTCGCTGTGATCCTTTAAAAACATCCACGCTCCTGAAATTGCTCTGTTCTGTGTGAAGGAGGAATTGCTGTGTACCTCCACTTGTGCAACTTCACAATTTCGCAACAAAATACTTTGAAAATGCGCTTGCTTTGGATCATGGATATATAAAGCCCTCTCGTGAAGCAAAGGAAATACTCTGACAAAATGCCAAAATGCCAGAGCTCTCCAACAGCCCAGGGCTTGCCGCTTCTGTTAGCGCAGCAGCGTGCGTGCTCCTGGTTAAACATTAAAACCAGCTAGTAAGTACTCGGCTGCAGTGTCATTGTGTTAATTTCTTCATTTCTAAACGCAGCTGGTAAACTATTTGTTGCCTCTGCTGGAACTGCAGCTCACGATGTCGTTTGGCTGCTGGAGTATGCAGCAGCATGCTGCTCACCCCGCAAACTCATGACAACAGTGAGCTGGCCGCCCCTCAGGTGCGGGTCCTCGTTGGCTCCAGCTGGCTGCGGTTTCGTTAAACAGCATCGTTTGGTGTGGGCAGGGAAGGCTGAGCGAGCCCATCTCAGGGGTTTGGCAGTTTGCTCCTCATGGGTGCCCACCCAGCAGTGTGCGCTGAGGGGCTTCGCTGTTTTTCCTGCGTGCTGTGG